>JAGFNQ010009530.1:0-43585 GCA_024364735.1 Boesenbergia rotunda
TGCCTTAGACGGATCGTTACTTTCCTCTACTTCTCAACTCTAATGCACGACTAAAAGTAAAATGCGGAAATCTTTGTAGCGACCCGCCTTCTCCTGCCTTAGACGGATCGTTACTTTTGTCTACTTCTCGACTCTAATGCACGACTAAAAATGCGGAAATCTTTTTTTTTTCTTTTTAATCTATTTAAGAATGATATTCTAACTTAAATAGTCATGCATGATACCATGTCACACTTTCTTTCTCAAAAACTCGTAAGAAAATACTTATTGAAACTTGCCTCGCCCAACTCAGCTTACGGGTATCAGTCGACTGATACTGTACCAGTCGACTGATAAGTCTGAAACCTGTTTTTCAGATTCGAAGCCTTGTTTCAAAACTCCACCAAACCTATACTTTCGAGCCATATAAAATCATGACACCATTCTATACTCTATACCAGTTTTCTAAACAATTTAGCCCATCAAAACGATCCATAAACTTGAAATTAGGACTTTTTGCGGAATTTAGCAAGTTATGAAAAATCTACATAGACTTTAAGCTAGAGTTTGTACCAAACTTAACTTCTAACCATTGAAACTCATCACACAAAATTCTGAAACATCCCTAAGACATTATCAAATGAGAAGCAACTTTTCTAAATATACTTAAGCAATAAAACTTGATTTAAAGGGAATTAATACTATCTTGGCACATGCATCTATTTCTCTAACAAAGTATCAATATTTCAAACTACTCACACTTCTACTCATCCAATGCAATCATAAGGATATGTATGCTAAATGAAATGACATGGAATCTTTACTCTAAGAAATTGAGCATGTAAAACTATCCACATCTTAAATGTTCGCTAAACTCCATAAAGCAAGAACTTGAAATTTGAAAACTAAAACATTGTAATTCAAATAACTAAATTGTCTCGTCTCAAGGATCTCTCCAAAATCAGCCACCACACACACTTTACTCAGCACCGCCTCGTCGCCTTCCTTCAGAATTGCTTGCCTTTACCTTTATCTGCAGTAAGAGGAAATGCAACTAGTAAGCAAAAAGCTTAGTAAGTACTATCTAGCTCATGAAATCTCGAAATGTGCAAACATGCTTCTTGATCAATATGGAAATCATATGAGATACTTATATGCTTGAAAGAAACTAAGAACATGTATAACTCAAAACATGCATACTCAAGCAATAATAAATCTCAATTTACTTTTCTTGGCTCAACTTGAAACTTTAGCTATTCTTTAACTTTAGAAAACTTTCTTAAACTTTAGAAACTTTGCTAAAGCATATACTTGAAAATAATAATCACTTGGATCCACTGAAGACGTAAGTACCATCTGATGCGCGTTCCCTAAAAGGTTGGGGTAGCGAGCCACCAATCCTAATAGAGCAGACCTTGGTCTACCAGGGCCAAGACCTTGGAATTGGACACCTGGATTTCTTTAACGACGCCCTTGGACGCCGGGTACTGGCCTTAGAAAATAAAATAGCTTTTCTTTCTTTTCTTTCTTATCTGTAAATGCCTTGGCATTTTCTGAAGCACCTTGCGTGCTAAAATCCCTAAGTCTTGACTTTTGGGGATTTCTTAAGGCCTTGGCCTTTTCTTTTCTTATCTTTATCTTCTCTTTTCTTTTCTCATAACTTTCTTTGCCCCTGAACTCATATAGGGTATGTAATTAAACTTATACATAAGCATACAACAACTAATGAACTAAGATCACATGCAAAAACTTAAACAAAAAGGAAATATCTCTTTTAAAAACTTTTAAAGGAAATTCTCGCGGAAAAACTGCCTCTTACTGCAGGTGAGCAGTACTTACATTGATATCTTGGACTTACAACCAAGATTAACGTCTAGAGCTTGGGAGAAACTTGAGATCTCGGAGAATTCTTCGCGCCTACGCGTTCCTCTCGTCGCGGGGATCCCGAATATAGGAATATCTCTTGGAGGAAAGCTTTGGCCGGCCCTCTAGGGCTTGGTGTGGCGTGCGCACAAGAGAGGAGAGGGAGAGGGGTCGGCGCAACCTGGGAGAGGGAGAGGGTTTGAGAGAAAATAAAACTTCTCTCTTTAATTATCTATTTATACTTAAGGGGCGGATCAACTTAACTATACCTTAAATACAGTTCTCTCCGTCCATTGTTGTGCTTGATACCCTAGCCCAGCTGGTCGCGCGCTCGTGTGGTCTCGCGGTGGTCGCGGGTTCGATCCACCCGCTGCACTAAACCGGTTTTTTCCTTTTTTTTTTTCTTTCTCTCTTCTTTTAAAATACCAAACGGACTCGGAAAATTCCATAAAAATATTCTAAAAATTCCTAAAAATATCTAGAATATTTCTAAACCATTTTTAAATAATTCTAAGGACTTTAAGAACTAAAAATGAGAATTTTGGGGCGTTACACTGTGCAACCATTTGATCAGCCACCACAGTTTCCATTTCAGCATGCACAGCCTACTCTTGGTCTTTAGCAGCCTTATGTTACTTTTCAAGACCAACAAGAGCTTGAGGCTCAACAACAAAGGTTTGGGGAAATTGTGCAACAAAGAATTCAAAACCTCAGAAGGCAAATGGGACAATTGGCTAATGATGTGAATCAGATAAAAGCCCAAAGATCAGAACAGTTATATTCTCAAGATACTCTTAATTCTGAGAGCCCCGGAGTTGATTTTATATCAGTTCAAGGTGACCCTAGTGCATGGCCAAGTCCTTCTTCAAGTGATCTTAGAATTTTGGTGGAAGAAGAAGAAGAAATTATTAAAATCAGGGCACCTACAGCATGCATCCCTCCGGAGATTCCTATTCAAAATTCATTTCCAAATTTTTCAGCTCCAGAAGAAGAAACTGAAGCTCCACAGGACCATTCTAGACTTTTATTTTGTGATGATAGTATTATTGATGGTCCTAATTTTTCTGATATTGATGTTGCAGATATTACAGAAGGAGCATGCATAGAAGATGATTCTACAGGTGTAGGGGATTGCACTAAGCCCCAGGGACCACCACAATTACCAGAAAGTGTAGGGACTTGCATGGTGGAAGCAAGAACCCAAGGATCACCTGCTTTAGTTGAGTGTCCACCAGAGCTTGAGGCTGATGAGGAGCATGTACTTGATCAGGAGGAGGCCATGGATACATCTACTCTTGTAGAACCTCCAGGTATTCTCCAGCACGCTCAGGTAAGTATTTCTCCTCTTTGTTCAGAAAAATTCAGCGAGGTACATAGTGCTGACTTTATTGGTTATGATGAATTTGTTGATATACCTTATGTAGAAGTTGTTTGTGCAAATCCAATAGAGGTACCAAAAATTGATTTCCTTGGTTGTAATGCATTACTTGATACATCTCTTGTGGATATGGGTTGCGAACAAATTTAGAGGCACCTATAATTGATGTTGTTTGTTATGATGAATTTCTTGATACATCTTTTGTGGATATGAATTGTATAAAATTTTTAGAAGTGCCTGAAATTGATGTTATTTATTTTGATGAATCTCTTGCTATATCTTATGCTGAGGTTGAATGTGAAAAACTTATGGAGGTATCTGAGATTGATTTCATTGGCTGTGACACATTGCTTGATACATCCTTGGTAGAAAATAATTGTGATATTTCTATTGAAGTGCCAAAAATTGATTTCTTTGTTTGTGATGAGCTCCTGGATGCAAATTTTGTAGAAAATAATTGTGAAAAATTTATTGAGGCACCAAGAATTGATTTAATTGGATGTGATGCAGTTTTGGATACATTTCATGCAGAGATTGAATTTATATCATTTCTTTCTGACCCTGAACGCTTGAGAGATGTATTACATTGTTTTGCAGGGTCCAGAAGACTTCAGGAGTGGGTGCTCCAACTGAACAGACTTCAACCTCCTGGAAGGACTTCTAAAAGGCATAAAGAAGGAGGAGATGATTTTACTTTAATTCGAAGCACTCCATTCCTTCAATGGATTTTGAACCTAAATCGCCTTCGGCCACCGGAGCATATTTTTGTAAAGTTCAAGTGTGGGGGAGTCTTAATTCTCTCAGCCACCCATGTTCCTCCACTACCACGATGGAGGCTACTGCTTGATAGACTCCGTCCACCAGAATAAAAGGGGAGTTTGTTCCTTTTTGCATTTTCTTTCACTTTTATGACTTCCGGAATTTTCCTTTAAATTGAGTCCTTGCTAATAAATGCTTAAGTAGAGTAAAATGACTAGGAGTCATTGTAGATACCTTGTTATTTCTTTTGGATATTTTTTCTTGTATGACTAGGAATAAATGTATCCCTCTAGGTTATCTTCATGTCATTTTAGAATCTCTTTGAAAATAAATTAAATTTGGTTGTTAAAACTTACGGTTTGAGCTCATGGATGAATTCTTGGATGCTTGAGTACTATTTTGCTTTGGATTCTTAATTGAGGATTTGAGATGGATTATTTTTGCCTAGTGAGAATTAGCCTTATATTTGTGACACACATATGTTATTGTACTCTAGAACTTGCTTAGGTTCTTTCAAAATCATATTTCGATGATTGGATCACATCTATAGAGACTAATCACTTTGTTTACCTTTCCACATAAATTTTGGCAAAAATCATGTCTATTCTATTTGTCTTTCCTTATTCCTAATCTTAACCCCAATTTTTCTATGGATTTGTTGTTTGGGATGTTTCTTAATGCTACTTTGCCCGAGACGGACAAAGATTTAAGTGTGGGGGAGTGACTAGTGATTTGGAAGCAATTTTTATCAAGGATGCACTTCATTTCGGGAAAATTTTTTTTTTTTTGCAAATTCCATGTGCCAAGAATGAGTTGAGTGGAGTTTGGTGTCAAGAATGAGCAAGAAAGATGGAAGCAATTGGAGATCTAGCTTCCTTAACATATTTTGAAGATCCAAGTGGCATGGTGTGACAATGAAAAAAAAAATTCTGCAATGAGAAACAATGGCACGCAAAAGCAAAAAGAAAGAAATTCTTGTGCCAAGGTGAAAGAAGAAAAAAAAATCTGCTAACTTGGATCGAAATTGACTTGGATCCAAAACTGGAAAGTTGGAATTTTGGGAAGCCAACATCAGCAACATCTTGTAGAGACTGAGTTGAAGCTGGAATTATTTGAATCAATGCAGAAATGCTTGTGCCAAAAACAGTGTGCAGATCAGTGATGGAAGTGAGCTGAAATGATACAAGCTGAACTGTTTTGAATTGAAACTAATGCAAGGTTGCTGCCAAATGCTAGCATCTGAACTGTAGCTGAAAACAAGCTGAAGACAATCCGAATTGAAGGTTGTAAAAGCTGATTTGAAGCAGTAAAAATCTGTGCCAAGTTAAATCCGGCTGAATCTCCATTAAAGCTGTGAGATTTGAAGCTGAAAAATTCTGAACGGAATTGCAAGGATGGCTGCTGGAAATTGAGAAGTAGATCTTCACCAGCTACAAGTAAAGTCTGAAATGCAGCTATCCAACATCAGAATGTCAGAATTGAAGTTAAACAAGCTGAGATCAATGAAGAAATCTATGCAAAACTGATTGGATTTGAAAATTATGTTTGGATTAGAAATTGAAGTGAAGGAACTAATTTGAATACCGAAAATGAATTCAGATAGGAAGGGTTGTTTACAAGGATTGAGAACAGAACCAGATTGGGAAGGGGAGCTGAAGATGCAGCCGAAAAGAGAAAAATTCAGAATGGAATGTTTCCATTCAAAAAGTTTGTATCAACTTGGAATTGAAATTGGGTTTTGAGGCTATGAATCAAGGCAGTGGGGTATATGAATGTAGCAAAAAGTGTTGAGTGCATCACAACTGATCAGAACAAGAAAAAGATGTGGCTGATTGAAATTCCAGATTAGAACATAATTGTAAGGTCTAAATGCAGTTTTCCACTACTCAGCCATTTGCAAGTGGAACATCCAAGTTTTCCACTACTCAGCCAATTGCACTAACTGTTATTAAGAAATCGAAGAAGTGTAAGGCCAGGAAGTAGCTGCGTGGAGTTGGAATTTGAAACATGAAATAGAAAAATGCAGCTATGATAGAAAAGACAAAGAAAAAAAAACTAGGAGCTAAAGACAGCAAGTAGGAATTAAATTGAAGCTCACGGTAGTGTGATTGGGAGCTAGTACTGATGAAGAAATTGTAGCTGAGCACATCATGACTGAAGTAAGAAAAAAAATGCACATGAGAACAAAAACAGAAAGTTGCAGCTGAAAAAGAAAAACAGTTTGAAGAAAAAAAAGAGCAAAAATAAAGGTGGCACACAATTGAAGACTTGGCACTATAAAATCATTGAATGTTTTTCTCATCCGGATTTAAGCTTTATTTAATTTCATTTCTGACCTTGCTAGAGAGAAAGAAAAAGAGGAAAAATCAGGGAAGAAGAATGGAGAAAGAAAATTGGCACGCAATAGACAAGAATTGGCACATTGAGAACAAATGGGATTTTCTTCATCCAAATGAAAAGCATTATCCAAGTTTTACTCCATCACACTTTTGATCTCACTAGAGGACTGTAAAGAGAAGCAAAGTGCATTGGAAACATTCTTGAGCAACCAAGTCTCCCACTTTATCCATTTTCTATTTCCTTGGCTTTTATTCCACTCTTTACTATTTTCTATGTTTTCATTTGTTTTTGTAGATGTTGATCCTAATCATGAATAATGGTGGAGATTAGACAATAAGCAAGCCTATGGTAGTGCAAGAAGCATGTGTGTATGAGTGAGCTCCACTTCCATCATCAACTTAGAACTTAAGGAGAGAGCTATCAAAATTTTCCTTGAAAGGCTAGTGAGTTAAATTCATCTCAATGACTCATGATGGATGAAAAGGCTAAGTTGTTGATTTAAGGACAAGATACTAATCCATAGAGCTTAGATTTATGAGAATTGACAACCTTAGGTAATTTCTTTTCATTTGTTTCTAATTATGCTTAAGAAAATCTAAGGGATACATACTTATTGATTTCGCGAGACGCTCAAGCTTAAGTGTGGGGGAGTTGATAAGTACCATTTTGTTGATTATTTTAATTGCTAAAATCCATGTTTGACCCATGTTTTACTTGCTTAATTATGATTTTACCCTAGGTTTTAGAACTTACCTTTATTTTGGACTTAATTGCAAATTTACACATATTTGGATTATTTGGCCACTAATTTGTGATCTAATTTTTGTAGGCATGAAGGGTTCATGGACCTAGGGCATATTGGGTCAAACTTGAGTCGGAAGTGACCCGGATCGAGTTATCAAGATTAGGATTAAATCTGGGCCGTCCGATTCAAAAGCGGCTAGATCTGAGCCATCCGGGACCATCTGAAGCAATCTGAGCTAGTGTTAGGGTTGATCAAGCACTCTGATCAAGATCTAAAGGTTTCATTCCAATCAGAGCTCAATCAACCGTTGGATCAAGCTCGGAGGGCTCTAGATCGTCCATTCAAAGATTAGGTTGATCTGGACCATCCGTTGCACATCTGGAGGATCCGAGCTACCACAAGGCAGATCCTGACCCCTGATCAACATCCTCAAAGTTTGGCTCAAATCAGAGAAGGATCGGCGGTTGGATTTTCTAAATTCAATCTGAGCTGTCCATTGCTGGCTACTTAATCAAAACGCGCCCCAGTTTCTTCCTCATCGCGTCTTCGCCGCAACAGTAGCTTCCTCCGTTTTTCTTCGTGTTCTTCAAGTTTTTCATCCAATCGAAGGCGTGATCACTCAATCCTTCACTAGAGCGAGGGCTAGGTCAGTGGAGAGAGTTCTCTGTGAGGTTTTCAGATTGGATTTTGCTCAATAGCAGGGCTGCGTGAGGTTTCAGCAGCTCTGTTATCTGATTTCACCAAGCTCAGCTGTGCACCATCGTTATTGCATCCGAGCTATCCAGAGGGGTTCCCTGGAAGGTTCGGATCATTCCCTAATCCCAATCGCAAGCCACCACAGCGAGTTTAAAGAAGTTGGAAGCAGTTTTCGGCTTGAGCAGGGTCTGAATTGATTCGGTAGCAGAGACAGTTCTTCCACTGATTTGTTGAGCTTGCGGGTCCGAGGTTCTCCCTTGTGTGACGAACAAGGAGCTCTTGAGTTGGGGAAGGATTGAGGCTTAGATTTCTTTAGATAATTTCGGTTTTTAGCTGTTAATTTTCATTTCTGTCATTTCTGTTTCATTACTGAATTCGTATCAGAATGTTTAATTTCAGTTTCTTAATTGTTCTTGCTTAATTAGGCTTCAATTCTACAATAGTATCAGATAGATTGTTGTTAGTGAGCTTTCAGATTTAATTTTAGTTTATTTCTTGCCTTCATGCTTGCGTGCCATTTCCATTTGTGCGTATCAGCTCTGTTCTGAAATTTCAGTTCAGCTGCTGAGTTTTTCAATTTATTTCCACTTTAATTCGTGTCTGGTTAAATTCTTGTAATTGCAGACAACATTAGTTGTTATTGAATTGATTTGAGATTGTTTAGCAAGTTAGATTTATTTCTGCGTTTAAGTACAGCTTGTTTTGTATCGATTCTATTTCTGCAACTCAGCTCAATTCTGAACTTTCAGCTCGTGATTTCTGAGTTTTTGTGTCAAATAAACGTGAGTTCTATCTAGCCTTGCTGATCTTTAGGATTGTGCATCCATTTCAGCTCATTTTCTGGGTTTGTGCCCAATTCGGTTGCTGAATTTCTGCATTGGGTCTGAAATCGTAGATCTGATACAGTTTACGATTTCTTCATTCAGCAGCAGTTTTGGCACAACAGATTCCTTAGTCTGCATATCAAGTTTACAGGTTCTGTCAAGATGGAACTTCAGCACTGATTTGCATCAAAACTAAATCTATCTTTAGTGTATTCTTGAGCTTGAAATCAGTCTCTTTTGCAGTCATAGCATTTCTGAACTGTGAATCTACTTTTCAGCAGTTTTAAGCTTGCATCTCTACTCTTGGTATCAAGTTAAGCTTTGGCACTTATTTTGTATCAGTTTGTTTATGGATTGCCTTGCATTTGGTTAGTTATGAGTGGTTAATCCGAAAGAAATTCTCTGCATTTACTATCAACTCTTGGAACATCAGTTTTACTGCTTGCAAGTTTGTATCCATCTTGGTATCAAGGCAAATCTCGGGATTGAATTTGTAGTGAACTGTTTTTAGGTTGCTTGGTATTTGGTTTGTCTTAAGTCAGAATTTGGAAGCAAGTATTTGCATAAGTTTCAATCGAAAGTCAGTTGCTGCGTTGCTTAATTTTCTTAGCATCTGTTTTGCATTTGAAATCAAATTTGTTTTCCAAAAGTGGTTAAGTGCTTAAATTGGTTAAATGGTCCATTGGTTGAGTTAGAACTTGCTATCACTCGTTAAGTTCAATAGTCAAGTTTCCTTTCTTTTTATTGTGATTTCATTTATAATTGAACCCAAATTCCAGATTTTATTTGAAACCCGAAAACACAAACGACACATAAACACGAGCTCGAATCACACAACATCAACTAGTCCCGAGGAAAAATACGACCTGTGGCCCCTTTACTACGTTTTCATATTTTTGATTGCAAAAAGGGTTTCCAGCACATTTTATAAATTCTAAATTCTGATGAACCCACACTTTCGTGACAACTTAACTTAGCTAAATTGGGACCATCAAATTTTTCAGCTCAAGAAGAAGATTCTGAAACACTACAGGACCCTTCTCATTTTTTATTTTGTGATGATAATGTTATTGATGGTCCTAATTTTTCCGATATTGTTGTTGCAGATATTGCAGAAGAAGAATGCATAGGACATGATTCCATAGGTGTAGGGGATTGCACTAAGCCCCAGGGACCACCACAAGATTCAGAGGATGAACCAGAAAGTGTAGGGACATGCATGGTGGAAGCAAGCACCCAAGGATCACCTGCTTTAGTTGATTGTCCACCAGAGCCTGAACCTGAAGTGGAGCTTGAACATGATTAGGAGGAGAGCACAGATACATCTACTCTTGTAGAACCTCCAGGTATTCTTCAGCACGCTCAGGTAAGTAATTCTCCTCTTTGTTCAGAAAAATTTAGCGAGGTACCTAGTGCTGACTTTATTGGTTATGATGAATTTATTGATATACCTTGTGTAGAAATTGTTTGTGCAAATCCAATAGAGGTACCAAAAATTGATTTCATTGGTTGTAATGCATTACTTGATACATCTCTTGTTGATATGGATTGCGAAATAATTTTAGAGGCACCTATAATTGATGTAGTTTGTTATGATGAATCTTTTGATACATCTTTTATGGATATGGATTGTGTAAAATTTTTAGAAGTGCCTGAAATTGATGTTATTTATTTTGATGAATCTCTTGCTATATCTTATGCTAAGGTTGAATGTGAAAAACTTATGGAGGTATCTGAGATTGATTTCATTGGTTGTGACACATTGCTTGATACATTTTTGATAGGAAATAATTGTGAAAATACTATTGATGTGCCAAAAGTTGATTTCATGGGGTGTGATAAGTTTCTTGATATACCTTTGGAGGATATTACTTATGAAAAATTCATTGAGATACCAGAATTTGATTTAATTGGATATGATGCAGCTTTGGATTCATTTGATGCAGAGACTGATATTATTTTATTTCCTTCGTACCCTGCACGCTTGAGAGAGGTATTACATTGTTTTGCAGGGTTTAGAAGACTTCAGGAGTGGGTGCTCCATCTGAACAGACTCCAGCCTCCTGGAAGGACTTCTGAAAGGCATCAAGAAGGAGGAGAAGATCTTACTTTAATCCATAGCCCTCCATTCCTTCAATGGATCTTGAACCTAAATCGCCTGCGGCCACCTGAACATTTTGTTGCAAAGTTTAAGTGTGGGGGAGTCCTAGCTCTCTCAGCCACCCAGATTCCTCCACTACCACGATGGAGGCTACTTCTGGATAGGCTCCGTCCACCAGAATAAGGGGAGTTTGTCCTTCTTGCATTTTCTTTCACTTTTAGGACTTCTGGAATTTTCTTTTAAATTGAGTCCTTACTAATAAATGCATGAGTAGAGTAGAATGCATAGGAGTCATTGTAAATACCTTGTGATTTCTTTTGGACACTTTTTCTTGCATGATTAGGAATAAATGTATCCCTCTAAGTTAACTTATTGTCATTTTAGAGTCTTTTGAAAATAAATTAAATTTGGTTATCAAATCTTAGGGTTTGAGCTAATGGATGAAATCTTGGATGCTTGAGTACTACTTGGTTTTAGATTCTTAATTGATGATTTGAGATGAATCATTTGCACCTAGTGAGAATTAGCCTTATATTTGTGACACAGATGTTATTGAACTCTAGAACTTGCTTAGGTTCTTTCAAAATCATATTTCAATGATTGGATCATATCTATAGAGACTAATCATTTTGTCTACCTTTCCATATCAATTTTGGCAAAAATCATGTTCATTCCATTTTTTCTTTACTTATTTCCTACTCTTACCCTCACTTTTCTATGGACTTGTTGTTTGAAATGTTTCTTAATGCTATTTTGCCCGAGACGGACAAAGATTTAAGTGTGGGGGAGTGACTAGCTTTTTGGAAAAATTTGGTATCAAGGAGGCACTTCATTCGAAAAATTTTTTTTTGCCCAATTGAGTTGAGCTTGGCAACAAGAACAAGTGAAGAATTCAGTTATGAATTAGAGATGAGTTGTTCTTCATTGCAAATCCGACTGAAGGAAGTCTTCAGTGAGAAAAAAATAAAAGAGAGATGAAAAGAAATACATGAGCAAGAATGAGCTTGAGTTGAGTTTGTTGTCAAGAGTGAGCAAGAAGAAGTGGATAAGGATGGAACCAATTTGAATTGGAGGTGAAGTGGATCTAAAAAAAAAGAAAAATCTGCAATGCGAAGGAATGGCACAAAAAAAATAGAAAAAAAAACGGTGCCATGAAAAAAAATTTGAATTCAATGGAGTTTGTAGCGCAAGTGGCTTGGATCAAGAATTGGGAAGTTGAAGTTGTGGAAGTTAAGTTCATGAAAAAATCTGATGGAATCTGAGTTGAATCTGACCAAATCTGATCCAATGCAGAACGGTTGTGCCAAAATAGAAAATTTTCTTGTGCAGATCAGTAAGTGAAGTGGAGCTGAACACAATCTGAGCTGAAATGAACCAAATGCAGAAATTGGTGCTAAGTAACTCTCAGAATCTATCTGCTGAATGTAATCAGCAGTGCAGAGACTTGGCTGAAAATCCAACTTACTGATCAGAAGTTTGAATTGAAGCTGAATACAAGCTGGAAAAATCTGTGCCAAAAGCCAATTGAAGCTGTTCGGCCACCCTGATTTCAGCTGATTGCAGCTGCTTTTACTATAGAAATCAGAAACAGCTTGGCATCAAATGTTGAACCGCAGCTGCACAAATTCAAGTGCTTCTGAAATTGCATCGAAACTAATTTGGATTGGAAGTGAAACAGTTTTTGCTGATAAGGATTAAGAACAAGTCCATCAACCAGCCAGCCATCAGAAATTTGAAACGCAGCAGGTTAGTTGAATTAAAATGCTGAAATCTGATCAGGCAGTGCTGGAATTCAAACATGAAAATGAGCTGTGCAGATCAGTATCAACCTGAAAAGGATTGTGTGTTGGCTGAAATTCGACTTGTGAGCAGAATTTTCAAGTGGAACAAATCAAAATCTTCCATGTCTATTTGATGCTAACTGATGTTGATTATTTAAGAAATCAGAGACTTGAAATGGATTTAGTGAAGCTGAATTTGCAGCTGAACAGCAAAAAAAAAAAGAATGGAAGAAAGTAGCGTGCCAACAAAGGGTGAAGTGTATCAAGAGTGAATTACAAGGGTTGTTGAGTGAAAATTTTATGTTGAGTATCTATTTCACTTGATATCATATGTTCTTTGATACATTCTGACCTTGCTAGAGGATAAAAGAAAGAAAAAAATCAGGAAAGAAGAATGGAGAAAGAAATTTGGCACGCAAGGTGGAAAATTGCACATTTGAAAAAATGGGTTGTTTTCATCCAAATCAAAGGCATTTTCAAGATTTACTCCATCACACTTTTGGGTATCACTAGAGGACTAACAAGAGGGGCAAAGCACATTGGAAACATTTTTGAGCAACCAAGTCTCCCACTTTATCAGTTTTTCCATTTTCTTGGCTTTTATTCCATTTCTTATTTTTTTTTTCATGTTTTCATTTGTTTTTATAGTTGTTGATCCTAATCATGAATAATAGTGGAGATTAGATAATAAGCAATGCCTATGGTAGTGCAAGAAGCATGTGTGTTTGAGTGAGCTCCACTTCCATCATCAACTTAGAACTTACGGAGAGAGCCACCAAAATTTTCCTGGAAAGGCTAGTGAGTTAAATTCATCTCAATGACTCATGATGGATGAAAATGCTAAGTTGTTGATTTAAGGACAAGATACTAATTCATAGAGCTTAGATTTATGAGAATTGACAACCCTAGGTAATTTCTTTTCATTGGCTTCTAATTATGCTTAAGAAAATTTAGGGGATACTTATTTAGTAGTTTCGCGAGACGCTCAAGCTTAAGTATGGGGGAGTTGATAAGTACCATTTTGTTGATTATTTTAATTGCTAAAATCCATGTTTGACCCATGTTTTACTTGCTTAATTGTGATTTTACCCTAGGTTTTAGAACTTCCTTTTATTTTAGACTTAATTACAAATTTACACATATTTGGATTATTTGGCCACTAAATTTTTGATCTATTTTTGTAGGCATGAAAGGTTCATGGACCTAGGGCATACTGGGTCAAACTTGAGTCGGAAGTGGACCTGGATCGAGTTATCAAGCTTCGGATTAATCCGGATCGTCCGATTCAAAAGCGGCTAGATCTGAGCCATCCGGGACCATCTAAAGCAATCCGAGCTAGGGTTAGGGTTGATCAAGCATTATGATCAAGATCTGAAGGTTTCATCCCAATCAGAGCTCAATCAACCGTTGGATCAAGCTCGGAGGGCTCTAGATCGTCCATTCAAAGATTAGGTTGATCTGGACCATCCGTTGCACATCTGGAAGATCCGAGCTACCACAAGGCAGATCCTGACCCCTGATCAACATCCTCAAAGTTTGGCTCAAATCAGAGAAGGATCAGCCATTGGATTTTCTAAATTCAATCTGAGCCGTCCATTGCTAGCTACTTAATCAAAACGCGCCCCAGTTTCTTCCTCGTCGCGTCTTCGCCGCAGCTACCTTCTTCATCGAGTTCTTCATTTTAATTGCAAAAAGGGTTTCCAGCACATTTAAATTGGTTTTCAGCACATTTATAAATATTTAAATTCTGATGGTCCCACACATTCGTGACAACTTAACTTAGCTAAATCGGGGCCATCAGTGTACCAAGACTTAGTCTTGGATTAGTAGTGCGGGAGAAGGGGAAAATAGCCCAAAATAAATATTGCACAAATTTTGAGGTGGAATAATAAAAAAAATAATAAAAAGTTTGTTACAAATTTTTAGAAAATGTTACTTTTGTTAATTCTGAACAAAATAAGAATTCAATGTTGTGACAAATATTTGCTCGAATTAAGGTAGCACGAATTTCGAGAAAAAATATAAAATAATGGTAAAAAAAATTATGACAAATTTTCAAAAATTGATTGTTTTATCAATTCTGACTTATGGTGAAAAAATGAGAATTCAAAACTGAAAAAGGCGTAAGAGATCGAGTGGTGTTGCACCAACCTCGATTAACAAAAAAGAAAAGAAATAAAATAAAAAAAATTGTAAATCCGAAAAACTCCCAAATTGGTGGTTGCACCAAATTTGGGCTACCCTACACTGATACCACTTGTTGGATCGAGTAAACACGATAGAGGGGGGGGGGTGAATATCGTGAAAACGTTTCGGATTAAAAAGAGAAAGTACGCAACGGAATTTAAACAAAACACACACACAGAACTCAAGTAGTTTTACTTGGTTCGGAGTCGCGTTCGGCTCCTACTCCAAGGCCCACGGTCCTTGACCGTTTACTGCGGGCAATTCTATAGTAGCACAAAAGTTTACAGAAATTGTTACAATATTAGTACAGTAAGTAAACAAGTATACTCTTCGTTACCGACGCCCGGTGTGGATCGTTCTTTGGAGCAGAGGGTCGTCGTTAGCGCTAGAATGTTGAGAATGGATTTTGCCGGAGCAGAGCGCTTGAACGAAGAGCTTGGAAGCGTTAAAAAAAGTGATGTCGAAGCCTTAGGGGTCGAGCCCCTTTTATACTGCTCCTGGGGACGCCCTGGACGCTGGGGTGCCTGACACATGCCTTCGGATCCGAGAAACCTCATCCATAGCTCGGTCAGCGCTTATCCCTCCAGAATCGGCCTCGGAGCTGACGGGGGCGCCCGGGACGTTGGCGGCGCCCCGGTTGACTTGGTATGCTGGCTTCGTGGCTGAGTTTGCTTCGATCACAATTTGGCTTGGACCCAGGGCACCCGAGACATCTAGGGCGCCCGGGACCTTCAGGGCGCCCGGGACCATCAGGGCGCCTGGCCCAGTAAGCTTTCGAAGCGATTCTTGCTTAACTGCTCATTTGGCATTGAACTTGGGTGCCTGGGACCTCCCGGGCGCCTAGCCCAGCTGCTGCTCCTCTCCTTTGGGGCGTTCTGAGCTGTAGAAACACATTCCTTTGGTCCTTGCATCCAAGGTTAGTTCCATAACAAACAAGGCAAGAATGTTAGTTTTTACAGCCATAACTATCTTGGTTCTGACTTCGGGTCTCCCAAATGGAACCCTAGGTCGAATCGACGCCTACTGTTCCCTCGACGGGGAACACGTCCTCACCTACTCCTCTCAGGAGAGTTTACCTTTTGCCAACCGGCTCCTCCGGTTGGACTTTTACCCAGCAGTCCTTCGCCAGGTGCCTAGCAGCCCTTCGCTAGGTGCCTAGCAGCCCTTCGCTAGGTGCCTAGCAGTCCTTCGCCAGGTCTTCAACGCCTAGCAGTCCTTCGCTAGGTGCCTAGCAGCCCTTCGCAGGTCTTAGGGTTTCGATGCCTAGCAGCCCTTCGCTAGGTCTTCGGTACCTAACAACCCTTCGCTATGTCTTCGGTGCCTAGCTGCCCTTCGCCAGGACTTCTTGCCTAGTGTACCTAGGACTTTTCCTGCACACTTAAGTAACATTGTTAGAGCACAAATAGTACGTAACTTTGAATCATTTGCCAATATCAAAACAAGGTTAGATATGGTGCTTCTTGCACCAACACAACTAAGGGCAGCAGGTCGGCGTCAAAACTCAGGATCGATGGTAAAAGTGGAGACGGAAAAGACCTATTTATAGGGCAGACTGGCTAGTGCCAGCCGTCCGATGGCAAGCCCGACAAAAGGCGGGAATGAACCGCAGTCGTCCGATCCGACCCGCGGTAATTCCCGAGGTGACACTGCACACGTGTGCCTCTGTTATTCGCCCAGTCCAGCGGTCGACACTTTGTTACTCGGGAGGTGAATGGCCCACAGACACGTGGCCGGGAAATTAATGCGACAATCAAAGAAGAGGATACGAGGTGATTCGACATGGGACGGGATGGGAGATGGAAAAGACATTTGATGGGATGTTCACCTGCCGGGTGGACCATTGGCTCGAGGCCGATCGCGGAGGTCGGCCGCAAGAACAGACCACTCGTGTACACCAAGCTTGTGCAAGAGCGACAGTCCAGTCAGTCGGACTTGCCGCCTCCTTCGACTAGACTCGAGGGGGAGGCTTATGATCCCGGCCTAGCTCACGGGTGGCTCGCCCGGCCAGCCTGGCGCCACGGCAGGGCAGGAGAGAGATAGCGGCCTCCGGGGGCCCAGTGAATCATGGGGCCCGTGTAGGCGATCGAGCTAATAGACTCTGGCCTGACCCAACCTGCTCAAGGACATCGAGGAGTTTTTCGACCCGGGGAACCCTTGAACCCCCATCGCCCGACCCTAGATTGGGTCGGGCAAATCGATCCCGAGTGCCCTTGACTCGAGCGTCCTCTACCTCAGCCACTCAATTGTATTACTCGGGAGCAGGCGGATTGATTGTCGCGGAGTCCGACATCACTCGGGCCATTCAGTGGGGAAACTGTCTCGGGATCCGCCTTTCCTTCAGCCATACCCACTCTCTGACAATACACTAGCAGAAGGTGGTATGGGATCGGCGTGAAGCTGACATGCTTCAGGTCCAAATCGCGGGTATCTCGCTGACGCCGTGATCCCCTGCCACCCCGTACCACGACCACATGCGTTCGTGTCAGGCCGAGAGGCGCCTAGCGACGCATGTCGATGAGCCGACAGTGCCCCTTGCCTTATTTGGGCATGCAACGCCTCACCCTGCCAACATTGGCCACGCCCTGCCCTGCCCTGCTCTTGCCTACGGCATGGAGTGCCAGGCCGGGTAGAAGCTACCGGCTCCCCCGGCTATATAAGTTGCTCCGCTCCCCGTCGCCCAGGTACACGCAATAGTGTTTTCCCACTATTTTATTGCTTTTGATCATCCACCATCGGGGACTGACTTGACCGTCGGAGTGTCTTGCCAGGGACTTTTTCCAGCGGGTTCACTAACAATCTTTTCCTTGCAGATCGAAGCCAGCATCAGCAGCTCAGGACCTCCGGGAGATCACATTTCTCTTGGGAATCCACCTCACTTTGCGACAGGATCACTTAGTTATCTGAACCTCATCAAATGTGCAACGATAACTCTCAACTGCCTAATACCATTTGATATGGACGAAAGAAAATAATACTGAACAACCAGCTACTTTAGATGAAAATCCTTCCATGTGTGAGCGAGCAGTGATTCACAACACTACGATGGATCCAACTATAGAATGACGCTTGGCCAAAAGACATTAATAAGCACTTACTCTCAACCACTTTTGACAACTTTTGAGAACACAGCTTTGGAAGCAACTGTCTATTGCCTTGTGCAATGAGTAATAAAAGATACGACATATTTAGAGGTGATTTCTATGGTGGAGAATATATGTAAAGGAATTTGGATGATTTGATCCTGACCTTGTTTTTCCACTTACATGTTACGGTTTCACTGTTGGAAGTTGACTTGGATTCTAAGGTTTGATGCTAATTGATCTTGTCGACAAGAGGAGAGGGCTCTCACTCGGATGACTGGGTAGGATCAAGATGACTCGAGTTGCAGCAGCGTATGGGTTAGGCTCGAACTCAAAGACTGACAGGATAAAAGTGAGTCGAGATCAGACCAGGAGGGGAACACAAGAAGTGGCGAAGAAAATTTCAGCAGCAGGAACCCCCTCTCTGAAGCACTAAGGGGCTTTATATAGGGGAGGAGGAGGACCTTGTCTTGTCAAGGCTGTCTTGTCTCATTAAAAACTGACCAGCTGACAGACTGATCTTCTGACAGCCTTAGTTACCCTATGAGTCTGTCACAGCTGCCTAGATGTCAATCCATGGTGTCCTTTCGATCCTCATTAATGTCTGATCCCCTGCCAAGACAGGATTATGACAGATGTCTTTTCCTTATAATGAGAAGATTTGGGAGATCTTATTGCTGTTGGGATCTTAATAATAGTTAACCAGTTTGGGTCATGCATTCGCTCGATCACTCAGGATCGTCCTCTCGGGAAGCTATGAGTCTACCCAAGCCTGACCGACCGAGTGAAGACGGTGGTCAGGTAAGCTAGGCCTCTCGACAATCCATGTCATTGGAATGGACCTACCGCCGTGGAGAACCGACCATCCCTGGTATGTATTCATCCAATACACCGACTGGGGCAGGTCCGATCGGCCGAGCTCGACCGGACAGCTGGCCTCTGTAAGCTGCTTCATAAAGCGAGGTGAATGATTCCTTTAACAGGGCGATCAAGTCGTCTGGTCAAGGAGTTCCCAACCGGACGTGCCCGACCAGGAATTCCCGACCGGGAGGGCCTGATCGGGCATCCCCGACTGGGAGTGCCCGACCAGGAGCACCACTATATATTTGGCACCTCTCCTTTTCGAGGGAGCCTGGCACGTGCTTTCACCCCGACCGGCGACGCCCGACCGGACACCGCCAACCGACCCCACCCTAAGTAACTTTGAACTCTGAGCCTTCAAGTTAGGTTGACACCTAGCGAGCCCGACCGTCTTTGTCCGACCGAGTCTTAACCCAACCAGCCGAGTGAACGACTCATATAACCTACTCGACTGGATCACAAGCCTCCCCTTCAAGTATAGTCGAAGGAGGCGATGAGTCCGACTGACTAGGCTATTTTCCCTGTCGAACATTCATGACGCCATAGCCCTGGCTCTCATTATGGCCTCCGAATCTCAACCATTATGGGCTGAATCCTGAGTCAAATCAGCATTTAATCCATTACCACGTGTCCTTCCTCGACTGGAGTTCCCTGGCAATGAGGCGTCACCTGTCATACTCATGCGGCGGCAGGGTAAGCGGTCTCGAAGCATCGGGAATGAGCGGGAAACCGACAGTTGGGATCTCATCCCACCTTTTTCCTCCGCGCATTCGACGGCTCTCCTGAGTCCCCCTGAAGTATAAATAGGTCCACCCCTCTCATTTTAACCTTCTTCGTTTTACCTTCTGGTTTTTCCTCCTCTCCTGTCCGATCCTCGCCGCGCGACCACCATGTGTCCTAGCTTTCTGTGTTTTTCGACAAGCCCGATCGCCTGCTTTTCTTCACCTCCGATGTCCTAAGCCCTAGGTATTCTTTCTCTTCTCAATCTCATAGTTACAGCTTCTGACCCCGACTCCGAACCAATGGCCGAGTCATCCTCCTCAATTGGTTTGTGGTATACTACTACCGTCTTGACCCTGACCCTAGGCCATTTAGAAACCATCCGGTCGGACTTCCAAATTCCAGAAGACCACCTTTTGGCCCTTCCCAATCGTCGTGACCGACCCCATCAAGCCCCATTAGGCTACTTTACTATTTTCAAGGATCACTTCCTAGCCGGGCTGAGATTCCCCCTTCACCCCTTCATCATAGAAGTTTGTAGATATTTTCAAATACCTCTTTCTTAGTTAGCCCCCAACTCCATCCGAATCCTATGTGGTACCATAGTTATCTTCTCCACCTATCGTATTCCCCTCGACCCTCGAGTATTTCATTTCTTCTACTACCCCAAAAAATAAGAGCTGGTCAATTTTTTCTTCCAGGCCCGAGCCAAGTTAGCCTTCCTAGATAAAGTCCCTTCCTCCAATAAGGGTTGGAAAACCCATTTCTTCTACGTGCGCTCGACCCCACCTCCAACCTGGCCGACCGAGTGGGTAGAAGAATTACCCAATCAGCCTCCAATGCCTAAGAGTTATCGCTCGGAGCCGGGCTTTCAACTGGCCTTCTCCAAAATCGGGGGCTCCGCTTCCATGCCAGTTGGCTGCTGAGCGAAGCTGTTTCATACATTTTCTAGCTGAGTCATACCCCTACGGCCCTACCCAGCACCTTCGGTAAGTTCTCATTCTATCCTTGAACCTTTTAGTGCTAACTAAAGCTTTCTCTGTGTTGCAGCCGAAGCCATGTTTAACACCCTCCTTGCCGACGAACTAGGTCTGGAAGAGGCAAACTTAAACGCTCGAGCGGCAAAGCTACGGGCGAACTGGGAGGTGCCCCCGGTAAATATTGCCCCTGCCCTGGAACAACCAGAGGATGCTGGGGATGACTCAGGAGTCGATCCACTGGCGAGAGACTGAGACGGAGCCCCAAGTGGTAGATTTGGAGACGGAGACACCAGCGGAGGAGGAAGAGGCAGAGCAACCGGCCTCAGAGGGATTAACAAGAAAGCGCTGCCACGTGACCATCTCCCCGAGCCTACCTCTGGCTCGGGAGCTTACCCAAGAGGCCCATGACCTGACGGCTCCTCATCTCGGTCGCTCTCCATCCAGCGCCAGAGCTTCGACACCCAGCTCGATGCCACCCCGTTCGAGGGCATCGACCTCCAGCTCAGTGCTGCCTCACTCAGGGGCCTCGACCTCTGGCTCGGCACCACCACGTTCGGCGACCTTGACGGATTCCTTCGGAGAGGAAGCTTCGATCATTATATTTAATATCCCCCCCCCCCCACTAACAAAAATTTGGTCTCTAAATTTTGCTATTTATTTGCAACAAGTATAATCATGCAGTATAAATACTGAACGAAACAAATTATACACACTTCAAGTAAATAAGTGGGGGTAGCTAGCTCTGATCGTATCCTTGAGCTCCCAGGTCGCCTCAGCATTTGAATAGTGTTGTCATCCGACCTTAACCAACCAGATCGTCTTATTCCGCAACTAACGCTCTTTGTGGCCTAAAATATGCACCGAAATCTCCTCGTAGGTTGCGTCTAGTTGAAATGGAACTACTATATCCGCTAAAATATGGGTTCTCCTCAGCATAGAGACGTGTAATACATCATGCACACCCGCAAGAGATGGGGGAAGTGCCAATCGGTAAGCTACGGCTCTGATCCTCTTTAAAATCTAGAAGGGTCCAATATACCGTGGAACTAGCTTACCTCCGAGGCCAAATCTCTTCACCCTTTTCGTGGGTGAAACTCAAAGGAAAACATGGCCACCCACGGAGAACTCCAAAGGTTTCTGTCTCTGGTCTGCGTAACTCTTCTGGCGATCTTGTGCTTCTGATATCCTTCGTTTGATGGTGTGAACTAACTCTGCCTCATGCTGTGCTCTCTAAGGCCCCAGTAGTTGAGGCTCCCCAACCTCCTCCCAAAGGGTGGGTGTCCGACATGTTTTACCATACAACGCCTCATACGGCGCTATCTAGATCACCGAATGATAGTCGTTGTTGTAAGCGAACTCAACTAGGTGCAAATGATCCTCACAGCTGCCCCCGAAGTCGATGATGCAAGACCTCAACAGATCCTCCAATGTTTGAATCATACGCTGTGATTGCTCGTCTGTTTTCAGATGAAAAGTTATGTTGAATCGAAGCTCCGTGCGCATAGCCTTTTGCAGACTCTGCCAGAAATGAGATGTGAACCGTAGGTCTTTGTCTGAAATAATGCTCAGAGGAACACCGTGAAGTCTGACAATCTCTCGACAATATCTCTCAGCTAATCTGTCTAAAGAATCTATCTTCCGGATCGCTAAGAAGTGCGCAGATTTGGTTAATCGGTCTACGATCACCCAAATCGCGTCATGGTCTCTTTTTGGTCCTAGGCAAACCCACCACGAAATTCATAGTGTTGTGTTCCCACTTCTACTCAGGAATGAGAATCCTTTGAAGTAACACAGCAGGTCTCAGGTACTCAGCCTTAACTTCCTGGCATACTAGACATTTGGATACAAAATTTACGATGTCTTTCTTCATACCGTTCCACCAGTAGGAATGTCTCAAGTACTATACATCCGAGTCCTGCCTGGGTGAATAGCGAACCGCGAGCGGTGCGCCTCCTGTAGAAACTCCTCCAAAACACGGTATAACATAGGTACACACAGCCTCCCTCGGAAGTACAGGATACCCTCATCGTCCCAAGTGAAGTTAGACTGCTGCCCTGCGACTACACGACTACCTAGAAACTACAAATGTTGATCACTGGCCTGTGGCTCTCTAACCCTCAACTTGATTGCTAACTGAGCAACCATCGTTACAAGCAACCCTCTATCAGCTTGCGTCTGCTCCTCTAACTCTAGTTCTGAGAAACCCTGAATCAACTCTGTGACCATAACTCGCTAACAGACTAGAACTGCTCTGGATTTCTTACTCAGTGTGTCAGCGATCACATTAGTTTCCCCAGGATGGTAGCTAACGGTGCAGTCATAGTCCTTCAAAAACTCCATACATCTCCTCTGTCAGAGATTCAACTCCTTATGAGTGAATAAATACTTAAGACTCTTATGGTCTGTGAAGATCTCAAAGGTGATACCGTATAAATGGTGCCTCCAGACCTTTAGTGTGAAAATAATGACGACCAACTTTAGGTCATATACCAGATAGTTCTTCTCATCCTTCTTCAGCTGACGAGAAGCATAAGAGATCATCCGTCCATGATGTATGAGAACTGCCCCCAAACCCTGTTAGGGCGCGTCAGTATAAAGAAAGAAGTCGTCCTCCCCTGAAGGTAACACCAGAACTGGTGCCCATACTAACCGCTGCTTTAGCTCCTGGAAACTGATCTTGCGGGCCTCTGTCCATATGAACTTCACGTCCTTTCTGGTTAGGCGTGTCCAAGGTGTGGCAATACTGGAAAACCCCTCGACGAAGCATCGATAATAGCCAACCAAGCCCAAAAAACTGCGCATTTAGTGAACCGACTTGGACTGCTCCCAACTGGTGATTACCTTTGTAACGACCCGAAAAATCTTCTCAATATTTTATTTAAAATATTGATCGTGTCTGAATAGTTTTGAAAAAATTTAGAGATATTAGTACGAACTTTAGCCTAATTATTCATAATTTCTTATTTAAATTGAGAAGCTAAGTACTAATGGGCTTTTCCAAGATCATGGCTATTAGTGGATTTTAGGTGAAATTTAATATAAATATAAATAGGTTTTAATTAGGAATATTAGTATGATCATGGGTGAATTTTTAGGGAATTTTCGAAAATAAAATAAAAATAAAAATAAAATAAAATAGAAAAATAAAGTGCATGCACCAAGGATTGAACCTTGGACCTATGGTACCACCATGCATGTACTAACCAATTCACCTAGGAAGGGAGTGCTAGTAGAGAATGAAGTGGATTTTGGTTAAGGCTTAGGGAAAATGAAGAGTCACCAAGGGAAGAGACACTATGACTCTTCACTTGCCCACTTCATGGTGAATAAAGGAGAGGAGTAGTAACTTACCAATTAAGATTTCTCTTCTTCTCATCCACCAAGCCTTCTCTCCTTCTTCTTCCCTCTCCTAGCCGAAACCCACAAGCCCCATTTTCCTTTGGAAATGTTTCACAAGAAGGCTTCATCTCCAAGATCTAAGGGTTATCTACTAGACTACAAGGGCTAACAAGAGGATTAGAGTCAAGAAGATTCTTTCTATTTTTTCTACTCAAGGACTAGATCCAAGATAAGGGAAGGTAAGACCCCCTCACCTGTGGTATGATAGCTTTCAAGTTATTTGTCATGATCTAAGTTCTTATTGGCATGATATGTTGAAAAATCCATGGTTAGGGCTCATGAAGGTTTCGGCCAAGCCATGCTTTGGGCTAGAAATCATGTTAAAGACTTCCTTCATATTTTCAAATGTTTACCCATGATAGGTGAAGTATAAAAGCATGATTTTGGGAGTTTTGTATCATCCTAACAACCGAAACCACATCAAGGTAAAGGGGCTAGGGTAAACTCCAACCTTTCCAAGCATGATTAGTGTGTTTCCTATGATGTCTTATGGGTAATAATGGTTGGTTACATGAATTTTCCTACGGGCTTGTTACCCTTCTAGGGTTTCGGCCAACTCATGGATTAGGCCTAGGACTTAGGATTAAGTCCAATCAAGGGTCCAAATGGTTTTCCATGGCATGATATGTAAGGTATGGGATGTTAATCATGACCTAGGCACATTTCCTATGGAACCATGTCCCCTTAGAGTTTCGGCCAAGACCCCACCCTAGGGTTTGGTTTGGGTTAAGGTCTCAAGAATGCATGTTTATAAGTTACCATGATGCTAGTACATAGTTAAGCATGATGTAAAGATCATATGTTACTAAAATCTTAGTTTATGTATTATATAACATGACCTTGTAGGTTAGATTTTATGTTATGCTTTACTCATGAATATTTAGATCATATATCATGAACATATGTAATTGATGTAGGAGTAGGCCATGATAAATAAAAATGATGCATGTATGTTGATAAATGCTTATAATAGACTTATGGTTTTATGATGAATGCCATGAACCCTAGTAGTATGTGCCATGTTATATGTAACTTACCATCCATGCTTTATGACGAATACTAAGATTATGTATGCTAGATGAAATGTATCATGTATGAAGTGCATGTTTATTTATGTATCATGATCATGCAAGCTTTATGAACCAAGATAATGTTTATGACTAGAAACATGATTATGCATGTACGTTCTGTTTTATGAACAAAGAATGATAAGTATGAATGAAGATGATGGTTATGCCTTAAGTATGAATGATAAGTATGAATGATGAAGGCATAACGATGTTATGAAATAAGTATGAATGATGAAACATGCATAGTATTTTATTTTTATGAATGGGCTTGTACCGGACCGAAGTAAGGGTCCAAGGGATGGGCACCTTAAGAACGCTCCGGTTCTGGACTACCGAAGCTGTCCACGGTTCTGGGACTACCGAAGCTGTCCAACAGGGATGGGCACCTTAAGAACGCCCCGGTTTTTGGAACTACCGACTATGCTGTTCCTACCCTAGTAGGTCGGGGCTCGCTACCTCGTTTTTACTTAGGGATGCGCGCTTATGATGTATGTATGTGGTACAAGCCAGGGACTCCAATGATGTTATGTTTATGTTAAGCATTTAAAAGTATGATTTCAAAACTAAGCATCCTTATGTAGTAAACGCATTTTACTCATGCATTCATTCATGTCATGTATCACGCCAGGGTAAGTGTATTTTATGCTTATGTTATGTTAAGACTATGCCCATGTATGCTAAGAATTATGCCATGAATAAGTAGGTCCCATGTTCATGTATACTAAGAATTATGCCATGCAAAAGTAGGTTCCATATTCATGTATGCTAATAAATATGCCATGATAAGTATGTTTCATTTTCATGTAGGCTAAGAAAGGTGTCATGATAAGTTTGTTTCATGCTCATGTATGTTAAGAATTATGCTATGCTAGGTATGTTGTAGATTTATGTTTATGTTATGAATCATGCTATGTTAGTTGCTCATATGGTTATGACTTACGCCAAGATTATGCTTATGCTTTATGTTCAGAATTATGTTATGTCAGAACTTGATATGTTTATGTTTAAGTGACGTATGATTTTAGTGAGTAGGAAAGGGTCTTACTAAGCATGTGTGCTTATAGTCTTATTTTCCTCATACCGCAGATCAAGCAAGAAGTTACTAAGGGAAGCAGCAGGAGGGGCAAGAGCATGTGTGTGGGTGGCAGTGACTTGGCAAAGGATCCTTTTATTTGCACATATTGTATGTCTTGGGTTTTGGAAATGCCTCCTTAGATTTTATGTTATGTTTATAATGGTTATGCCTAGTGAATGACTTAAGACTCATGATGCTATGTTTACGGATAAGTTACTTGCTACTTATGATGATGATGAATAAGTTATGGAATGGTTAGGTTATGATGTCATGCATGTCGTTAATATGCTAAGCCCAATGACCCTAGGTTCATGAATGACAAGTTTAGGCATGTATAGATGTTTCATATATTAGTTGCATGGTTAAAAGCATGTGTAGAAGAAAAAAAATTACTCCGCTGCATTGAGATGTTTTTATGCACATGTATGTTTAGCGTAACGACGCCTTTCTCGCCACACTACAAGGTGTGGGAAAAAGTCGGGCATTACAACCTTGATCCTCTGGGGGTCTACAGAGATGCCTCGACTAGAAACCACATGTCCGAGAAAACCCACAGAAGACAACCAGAAAACACACTTGTTGTACTTCGCATATAAATGCTCCCGCTGAAACGTCTCCAAGACAATCAAAAGATGAAGAGCGTGATCCTCCTCAGAATGGGAGTAAATTAAGATATTGTTGATAAATATGATAACAAACTGGTCCAAGTACTACAGAAATATCCGGTTCATGATATCCATGAACACTGTCGGAGCATTGGTAAGCTCAAATGACATTATCAAAAACTCATAATGGTCATACTGAGTGTGGAAGGTCGTCTTCTGGATATCTGAATCTCTGACTCTCAGCTAATGATAATCGGACTGCAGATCTATCTTCAAATACACTGATACATT
Organism: Boesenbergia rotunda; assembly: GCA_024364735.1. NCBI lineage: Eukaryota > Viridiplantae > Streptophyta > Magnoliopsida > Zingiberales > Zingiberaceae > Boesenbergia > Boesenbergia rotunda. The sequence goes on from JAGFNQ010009530.1 coordinate 26,735, forward strand.
CCTTAGCTGATCAAATAGATCCTCAATCCATGACAAGAGTTATTTATTCATGATTGTGATTGCATTCAACTGTCGGTAATTTATGCATAATTTCATGGATCCGTCCTTTTTCACAAATAATACTGGAGAATCCCATGGAGAAACACTATGCTAGATAAATCCTCTGTCCAATAACTCCTGGAGCTAGACCTTCAGCTTGCCTAACTCCTTCAGTGTCATCCGATACGGTGCCTTTGATGTCGGCGTTGTCCCCGGAATCAACTCGATCGAAAACTCCACTTGCCTTTTGGGAGGCAAGTCCGGAAGCTCCTCCAGAAACACATCTAGAAACTCTCAGACCACTAGCACATCCGAGATCTGGCGGCTTCCACTTGTTGGAACCTTGACGTTTAGCTAGAGGGGGTGAATAGCTACTTTTCAATTTTCTTCCTACACGTGTTAGCAAGCGCAAGCGGAAAACATAAACAAAACCTAAAACAATGCTAACACAAACCGTTTACGTGGTTCGAATATGATACTCCTACTCCACGACTGCCCGTAAGGTGGACGATCCCGATCCGTCGGTGGATGACTCCCCGGAAGACCTCCGGCTAGCTCTTGTCGCTCCTTGTGGGTGGAGAAACCTTGCCACAATCCCTTGACAACTTCTGAGCACTTGTAGGCTACTAATAGGCTTTACCCAAGCTTGTTTCGCCAAAGAAACTCAGCCAAAAATGAGCCCTCTTAAATAGTGATCGATACTGTTCTGACCGTTACTAGTCGACTGGTGATAACACTAGTCGACTAGTCCTCGGGAATTTGAATGTCACAGCCTGATGATTCACATTCTGGTCGACACCAGTCGACTGATGCAAGGATCAGTCGACTGATCTTTTTGTGCTTTTCATCAGTCGACTGATCCAAGCATCAATCGGCTGCCACCTAAGGTTTCCATTCCCGAGTACAATTCTCTCAGCACTCAAACCCTAGGATTTCCCTTCCCGAGTATAATTCTCTCAGCACTCGAATCCTCATGACTTAGCTGATTTTTCATCCAGCAGCCTCGACCTGTTGCCTTCAAGCCTTCTTCGACATTGGCTCTCGTCCCTCAGATGCATGCAAGCCCACGGCTCGTCTCCCCATGCCATTCTTCGCGTATGCCTCGAAGTGCACTTCTCTTGGCTCATTGTTCCTGCTTCCAACAGCCTCGACCTGTTGCCTTCAAGCCTTCTTCGTCTTTGGCTCTCATCCCTTGGATGCGTGCAAGCCCACGGCTCGTCTCCCCATGTCATCCTTCGCGTATGCCTCAAAGTTCGCTTCCCTCGGCTCATCGTCCCTGCTTTGTCCACGGTCCCTCGGATGCATGCAAGCTCACGGCTCATCTCCCCATGCCATCTTTCACCGGACCCGAAGATGTCCAACTAAGTCTATGTGTATCCTACAAACCTACACCCTCACATACACATATTAGATCAACATGAAATCCTAACTTAATCATATTAACACACACATCAAAACCCATGATCTACCCGATCACACTTGAGTCGATTGCACCAACAATCTCCCCCTTTTTGATGTGTGGCAATATGTTTAAGTTAGGTGCAAAAACAATAACAATTGAAAATTAAAGATATAGTAAATTAAGAAGCATAAACATGCATCCTCCCCCTTAACCTTTGCCTTCACACACAACTTTCAGTTTTGCATAACCATAAGTTAAGTTAAAACTAACTTAACAAGTTAAGTGAAAAAATAACTTAAAATCACACATTAAGTTAAAACTAACTTAAACCCACAAGTTCTCCCCCTTTGACACCATCAAAACGATTGCCCCAAGTAATATTAACCCCTAGTATCAATTTGGGATAAGTTTTTAGTTCTAAAAACCCCTGAAACCAGAATCCATACACACCAGTCGACTGCGTCAGTTACCAGTCGACTGGCGCCTTCAAACTTCAACCCTACAGAAAGATCAGTCGACTGCCCTATGGGGCAGTCCACTAATACAACCCAGTCTGAACATTCTCAGTCTCTGAGCCAAAATTCAGAAACCCATAATAAATTTCATAAAATTCGAAAAATCATGAAATTTTGCAAACATGTTTCTTATGATGTATTCTATCAAAGAAAAATATATTTTCATGAAAAATCTAAACATGTTAGACTTTTTGACTAAAGCTCAAATTCTTTGAAAACACTTTATTTTGTATCAACCTTCCATCCTAGATTTGAACCCATATGTTTTCCAAGTCTATCCCATACTATTTAAAATATAGAAATATTTTCAATCCTCCCCCTTGTTCTTATATTAACACTAAAGAAAGAAAGGTGATGAAAGCTCCCCCTTTATACCATAATCTTTTGATAGAAGGTATATTGAAATTCATCATATAACCATTAAATAATAAGAAGGTAATAACACTTCATATAAGCAATACTAAGAGAAGTAAAGGGTTTACCAAACACTATAAAAAGAGTTCTACAAGGATCATAATCCTGAAATCCTCAAATATTACAATACCAAATATAGTGTTTGAGAGATAAGAAGAGACATGCTCAAGCTAAGCACACTCTCAACACCATCACATCCAAGTCATGCTGAGCCTATACATCATCGCCAGGAGGAGGAGGAGGGGCCTGGTACATCAGGTCCCAGTGCTGCATCATCTCATACATGTCTGCTTGTCGCTGCTAGAAACTCTGAAAGTCCTCCCGGAGTCCGTGAACCTCTACCTCTAATCGGGAGAACCGCTCCTCTGTAATCCCTGCAGGAGCAGCAGCAGGCGCAACAGCAAGAGCATCCTCCTCATCCTCATCATCATCAGAGCTAGAGGATGCATGACGACGTCGCCAGAACATTACCCCCTGCTATCTCTCAATCCCATCCAAGGAGAGCTGCCGAGAACCTATCTAGTCGTAGTCCTTAGACAGCTGATGAATCTGACCTCTAGTGATGCTAATACCTCTAGATGAAAAGAATTCGGTCAAAATATGACCGAATGGTATATAGATCTTCCTATTGACGTCATGCGAAAAATATACAATACATGTGAATACATGATGGGCGATGTCAATGTCTAACCTCCTCTCTAAAGCATACATCATTACCAAGTAAGGTAACTAAGTCTTTGACCACTCTTTGGTGACAATGGGCAGAATACAGTTTAGGACAATTTTATACAGGGTGTTGCTAACTGGACTCATGCGCCTAGCTATAAAAATACGCTGCAGAGGAGGTCGAGGATTATCAAAATAATGGCGGTGAATTTGATCAATGGTTACATTAGACAAGGTTAATGGCTCAGTGACATTGGGGAAGCATGTAAATGGGTTTTTCGAAACCCGACACCCTATGAATGATCCTAATAATACAGGTGACAAAGAGATGGTGACTCGCCCTACCATGGACTCATATGCCATGTCATTGGGACTACTACATGTGAGATTTGCATAAAACTCCTTGCAGAGGTCAAAGTTTATATAATGCTGATAGTACACTAACATTTCCAATCCAAAATGAGTGATAATCTCAATTATATGAGGAGTAATCTCCTGGAAATATGATTGATTGAGATATCAACAATTCATTAAAATAAAGTCAGCATTTTCAAATCTCCGCTGGCAGACCTCGAAACGGAACCGAGGTGATGTAGGATCTATGGGAGGCTATTAGGATGGTCCCTCACCAACCCTTCGCTTTTGTCTAGCCCTAAAATGCAAATATCATATGCATGTACCAAGAATGACCCAATCAAGAAGGAAAAATAAGGTAAACATGCACAAAATGAAGAGTTAGTTATGAATCACGAACCAAATGGGAAAAATAAAGCAAACACTTCGTTACCGTCTCTCCATTCGTTGCATGATAGATGATGATCAAGGTTGACTTAAAGAAGGTGCTTTTCTTCACCTAGATTCGAATCTATGGTGGAGGAAGGCTAGAGGCACGATTTCACGGTTGTAGGAGGCCTTAGAGGAGCTGGGAGATCAAAGGAGGAAGGTGGCGACAATGGGCGGCGTTGAAACCCTAGGTTCGGCCGCCCCCGCGCGGGGTATTCTTTTAAAGATTCGCGACATCAGTCGACTGATAGGGGATCAGTCGACTGATGGAGTAAACTGAAAGATCAGTCGACTGATGGAGGATCAGTCGACTAATGCATAGAATATCCTAGTTTCTGGATCAAACTATACTAGTCGACTACCTTCTGCATCAGTCGACTGATACCCTACATTTTCAGCATTTCTGACCCAACTTCAGAAATGCACTAGAAATTCCACACATCTCCAAAAATTCCCAAATCTTATGGAGAGATTTGTGATACCCGTGTCTACTTGGGAAAAAGACATTCACACATGTATCTATCACCAATCCCATGATTGACACAAAACTGAACACTATCTAAATGGTTCAATTGCACCTTGACCTAAAGTCCTAGTTTTGATCTCTTCTTGATGTATATTTTCATACCCAACCACAATGCATCCCTAGCATTGATTTATATGACATCTACACATTGAGAACCCATTTTCATGTAATATGGTTCCATTGTCATATTTTCATGCATGAAACTCACTTTTGGTGTGCCAAATTTCTAAGATTAAGATTCAAATTTGTTTCCAAATCCTTTAGCACATTCCACAGCCCATCTAGATTTCCAGAAGAAATCCTCCTGAGATCCATTGACCATGAACCCCATCTTGACTCCTAGAGCTCCCCCTTGAGCTCTTAGCCTTGGTCAGCTCCCTAGGTGACTTATCTATAATTGCAAGGTCACATCGGTGTACCTCCGGTACTTCTTGACCTACAACCCTAACCTTCTTAACATTGGACACTTTGTCCTTGGTTAAATTCCTCTTGTTTCCTTTAAATGGATTTCCCTTGCTATTTTTGGCCTTCCCCTTGCTATAGTCATATGGCATTTTTGCATATGACTTTTCCATAGCATTTGATCTCATAGATCGGTATCCTAGACCCGATCTATCATTGTCGGGGTTTTGACTACTCACTACCATGCCTAAACCCTTAGATCCAATAATCAATCTATCTAGAGTTTTCTCTAATTTATCAAGCTTTGCCCTCAAGGCTTGATTTTCCCTCTCTATGTTCTCAACCTTAGCATCACCATGACCATTTTGGACATTCCTAGATCTACCCATTTGTCTAGGCATGTGTCTCCCCTTCTTTGGATTAATGCCTTGGTCCTTAGGTCTAAAAATTCTAGGTTTATCATGATACATAAATTCCCTAGGGGTTTGACATATAACATTAGCCCTATTTTTATCATGATATCTAAAACCAAAATTATGCATAGGTAAACAATTTTTATTATTTCTACCACACATAGAGGAATTTGAAACATGCTTAAAGTTAGGGATTACCTCCCTTACCCTTGTAGCTCCCTCTTGATGTGAGCTTTTCTTCTTCTCCTTCTTCTCCCACTTCCTCAAATGCTTCAATTTCTTGAATTCTCCTTTCCTTGAGCATTTGGTGTGGTAGTATCCTGGCTTACCACACGTGAAACACCTAATGCCCTTTTTCTCCTTCTTTTCCCTACAACCGATGTTAGATTTTAAAGAAATTGACTTGGGTTTAGGATTTACCTTCTTTTAATCTAATGGACACTTGTCCTTGTAGTGTCCCTTCTTGTTGCACCCAAAACAAATAATGTGGTCCTTTGACTTTGCTTTGGTGAAGGTGGATGCTTCTTCTTGCTCCAGTATCGAGGATTGTCTCTCCGCCCCCTCAATCCTTGAGGTGGAGGCCTCTTCTTCCTTTGATGAAGTGGATGGTTCTTCAAATTCTTGTGTCACTTCACTTGATGATATGAATGCATCTTTTTCTTCTTTCTCCTCCTCTTCGGATGTTGAGCTTCTTTCCTCATCTGACTGGTCCTTCTCCTCTTCTTGGACCATTAAGCCCATCTCACAGGCCTCTTCTTCTTCCTCTACTCGTGTAGGATTTTCATGAAGTGCCATCATCTTGCTCCATAATTCGTGTACATTTTTATAGTCACCTACACCACTAATTATATCATTAGGCAAAATATTAAGTAATTTTGAAATTATCTTTTCATTTGCCTTTGATTGGGTTTGTTGCTCCTTGGTCTAATATCTTGGTCGGAGCTTTTTCCCATGTTTATCTTTTGGAACTTCAAATGGCTCTTCTAGCGAGATTATGAAATTTCAATCCATGTCGAACCATGTCTTTATCCGCATCCTCCAATACTCGAAACTCTCGCGGTCGTAAGGAGGTGGAACATTGATATCGTCTCCTAATCTTTCTTCAATCGCCATTTCCTCTAGCTTTTTGCTCTCTCGGCAGTTCCACAATGGTATGATATTGTCCACTTTGAGCCTAAGCCCTCATTGTTTTGCTCTTGGGCTCTCCCAAAAGGCCTCATGCCAATGGAGATATCTTTTTTCCTTATAAACCTATGATCTTTCCCATGTGTTTTTGATGTGGGACTATGTTTGCAACCCTGCAACCCCAACAATCTGTTGGATCGAGAGAAACGATAGAGGGGGGGTGAATATTGTTAAACGCTTTTCGGATAAAAACTAGAGCAAGTACGCAGCGGAATAAACACAATCGCGAACACAGGTAGTTTTACTTGGCTCGGAGCTTAGGTCGACTCCTACTCCAAGGCCCACGGTCGTTAACCGTTTTCTGCGGGCAATTCTATAAGTGCGTAAAATGTTTACAGAGAGATATTACAAAAGCAGTATAGTAAACTTAAAAGTAACTCTTCTTTTACCGACGTCCGATGTAGATTGAATTTTCGGAGCAACGGGACGTCGTCGGCGCTTGAGTCTCGAGTCGGGAGGTTTCCGGAGAAGAGCGCGGGAGCAGAAGAGCGTGATTGCGTTGAATGAATTGTTGTTCGAAGCCTTGGGGTCGAGGGCCTATTTATAGCCCCTGGGGGCACCCGGAACGTCGGGGGCGCCCCCCCCCCCACGTGTCGGCCGATCCAACTTTCACTCGGTCAGCTTCTGATCCATTCAAACTCAGGATCAGATCTTAACGGGGGCGCCCGGGATGCTGGGGGCGCCCGGGCTGACCGGGTCAAGTCTTATCCCTTGGCTTCGCTGGCTTCTGCTTCGTAGGCTTGCACTGGGGGCGCCCGGAGCGCTGGGGGCACCCGGGAGCAAGGGGGCGCCCCGCCCATGAGCTGTCGAAGCCTGCCTTTGCTTCATGTGTTTTGTGTTCACCTTGGGGGCGCCCGGGACACTCCGGGCACCCTGGTCAGCTGCTGCCTCACTCCTTTGAGGCTCTCTGAGCTACAGACACTCGTTCCTTCGGTCCTGCATCCAAGGTTAGTCCGAAACAACATAAAGCAGTAAGATGTTAGTTTATACAGCCTTAGCTGTCTTGGTTCTGACTTTGAGCCTCCAAAATGGAGCCCTAGGTCGAATCGACGCCTACTGTTCCCTCGACGGGGAATGCGTCCCCACCTACTCCTCTCGGGAGAATGTACCTGATGCCAACCGGCTCCTCCAGTTGGACTTTTGCCCAGCGGACCTTTGCTAAGTCTTGGATACCAAGATATCCTTCGCCCGGTGCCTAGCATTCCTTCGCCAGGTCTTCAATCCCAAGCTGTCCTTCGCCTGGAGCCTAGCAGTCCTTCGCTAGGGCTTCAGTACCCTGGCATTCCTTCGCCAGTACCTAGCAGTCCTTCGCTAGGACTTTTTACCCTGGCATTCCTTCGCCAGTGCTTAGCAGTCCTTCGCTAGGACTTTTTACCCTGGCATTCCTTCGCCAGTGCCTAGCAGTCTTCGCTAGGACTTTTCCTGCACACTTGAGTAGCATGTTAGATAACAAATAAGACTTAACTTTTGAACCCTTTTGCCATTATCAAAACTCAGGTTCGACTTGGGTGCTTTCTGCACCAACAATCTCCCTCTTTTTGATTTATGGCAACCCTGGTTCAAAAAGTTAAGTTAATCAGAGCAAGTAAAAATTAAATTTTGTTCCCTCCCCCTGGAAGGAATCTGCCCCTAGATTTTTCAAAACTTCGTGGGGTTTTTGAGAATAAATTCTAAGTTTAAGGATGGATTTTTACTTAGAATAACTTTCAACAGAAAATAATTTTGGTTGTCTATTTTGGAGAACTTTGTAGAATATTTAAGTTTAAATACTTAGAAAACTTAAGAAGAATTCTGAAAACTTAAGTTTGAGTACTAAGGAAAATTTTGACGCCTTAAGTTTAAAGTACTCAAAGAAGTTTTGAAAACTTTAAGTTTTAACGTACTTAGTGAAATTTGAAAAACTTAAGTACTTAGGAGTACTTAGGGAAGTTTTGAAAAACTTAGTACTTTTGAAAATTTTAATACTTTTGAAGAATTTAGTACTTTTGAAAATTTTAATTAAGTACTTTTTGAATAAAGGATAGAGTTTGAGATTTTTGGAGTTAGAGAAAAAAATTTAAACTCTCTCCTTTCCTATCTCTCCCCCTTTGCCATATATCAAACACAAATAAATATAGCAGAAACAGAATAATTAAATTGCATAAAGGAAAATAACTTGCATGATTTTGCTGTACTGAACCAATTCATGATGAGAATTAAATCAAATCAGTTTCAATTTTCTCTTTTAGGGACCTGTCTAACCCAATTAGCTACTTACTAACTGTTATAAACAGTAGTTTTCGCTAGTGTTAGTCAAGTTAAGTGTTCTGTTCAAGTTAGATTTTCTAAACTTGATGTAACGCCCCAAAATTTCCATTTTTAGTTCATAAAGTCCTTGAAAGTAGTTAGAAATGTTTTAGAAATATTCTAGATATTTTTAGGAATTTTTAGAATATTTTTATGGAATTTTCCGAGTCCGTTTAGTGTTTTTAAAAAAAAATAAAAAGAGAAAAAGGGAAAAACCACTTAAGGGCAGCCGGGCGTTCGAACCCGCGACCACCACGAGACGGGCGCGAGCGCAAACCAGCTGGGCTAGGGTATCAAGCACAACAAGGGATGGAGAGAAGTATATTTAAGGGGTAGTTAGGTCGATCCGCCCCATAGGTATAAATAGATGATTAAAGAGAGAAGTTTTATTTTTTCTCTCAAACCCTCTCCCTCTCCCAAGTTGCGCCGATCCTTCTCCCTCTCCTCTCTTGTGCGCATGCCACACCAAGCCCTAGAGGGCCGGCCAAAGCTCTTCTCCAAGAGATATTCCTATATTCGGGATCCCCGCGACGAGAGGAACGCGTAGGCGCGAAGAATTCTCCGAGATCTCAAGTTTCTCCCGAGCTCTAGACGTCAATCTTGGTTGTAAGTCCAAGATATCAATGTAAGTACTGCTCACCTGCAGTAAGAGGCGGTTTTTCCGCAAGAATTTCCCTTAAAAGTTTTTAAAAAGAGATATTTACTTCTTGTTAAGATTTTTGCATGTGATCTTAGTTCATTCTATGCTTATATATTTTATTGAGTGCCCTATATGAGATTAGGGTCCAAGAAAGCTATGAGAAAAGAAAAGAGAAGATAAAGATAAGAAAAGAAAAGGCCAAGGCCTTAAGAAATCCCCAAAAGTCAAGACTTAGGGATTTTAGCACGCAAGGTGCTCCAGAAAATGCCAAGGCATTTACAGATAAGAAAGAAAAGAAAGAAAAGCTATTTTATTTTCTAAGGCCAGTACCCGGCGTCCAAGGGCGTCGTTAAAGAAATCCAGGTGTCCAATTCCAAGGTCTTGGCCCTGGTAGACCAAGGTCTGCTCTATTAGGATTGGTGGCTCGCTACCCCAACCTTTTAGGGAACGCGCATGAGATGGTACTTACGTCTTCAGTGGATCCAAGTGATTAGTATTTTCAAGTATATGCTTTAGCAAAGTTTCGAAAATTTAAAGAGTTTTCAAAAAGTTAAAGAATAGCTAAAGTTTCAAGTTGAGCCAAGAAAAGTAAATTGAGATTTATTATTGCTTGAGTATGCATGTTTTGAGTTATACATGTTCTTAGTTTTCTTTCAAGCATATTAGTATCTCATATGATGTTCAGTTTGATCTAGAAGCATGTTTGCATATTTCGAGTTTTGTGAGCTAGATAGTACTTACTAAGTTTTTTCCTTACTAGTTGCATTCCTCTTATTGCAGATAAAGGTAAAGGCAAGCAATTCTGAAGGAAGACGACGAGGCGGTGCTGAGTAGAGTGTGTGTGGTGGCTGAGTATGGAGAGATCTTTGGCACGAGACAATTTAGTTATTTAATTCACAATGTTATAGTACATTTGAATTTCAAGTTCTTGCTTTATGGAGTTTAGCGAACATTTAAGTTTTGGATAGTTTTACATGTTCAAATACTTAGAGTAAAGATTCCATGTCATTTCATTTAGCTTATATATTCTTATGTTTGCATTGGATGAGTAGAAATGTGAGTAATTGGAGATATTGATACCTTGTTAGAAAAGTAGATGCATGTGCCATGATAGTATCAATTTCTGCTTGAATTAAGTTTTTATTGCTTAAAAATGTTTAGAAAAGTTGCAATCACATTTCATAATGCTTTAGCAAGGTCGTAGAACATGTATTTGGGGTTATGAATGCATAGGAGTCAAGATTGGTACAAACTCTATTGTTAAAGTTTATATAAACTTGTTTAGTTTATTTTCTTCCATGAAAGTCTTAAATTCAAGTTTATGGATTCGTCTGATTGGCTAAATTGTTTAGGAAACTGACATAGAGTATAGAAATGGTGTCGTAGTTTGATATGACTCGAAACTGAATGAATGGTGGACTTAAGAAGCAAGAGCCGAAAACCTGTAAAACTGATTACAGGCGTACCAGTCGACTGCTACGTCACCAGTCGACTGGTACGGGCAGTTTGAGTTGGGTGAGGCTTGTTTCAATAAGTATCAACTACGAGTTTTGAGAAGGAAAGTGTGATATGGTATCATGCATGACTACTTAAGTTAGAATATAATTGTTAGAAGAATTTAAAAAAAAAAAAAAACTTTCTGCATTTTACTTTTAGTCGTGCATTAGAGTTGAGAAGTAGAGGAAAGTAATGATCCGTCTAAGGCAGTAAGAAGGCGGGTCGCTACAGGTGGTATCAGAGCAGTTCCCATTCTCCAGCATCACACACACATCAGCATCAACCTTGTCGTCTTCAAGTAAGAAAGATTTATGTTTCAGTTTTTCTATTGCTCCTTTACTTAATTGCAGTATAGAGAAATGCTTAAGTACTTACTCATATGTGTATAGAACAAGGAAGCATGTTTAATACCTTAGTATCACGGAATCATGTTTAATCCCTAGAATGGATATTAGAGAAATGCTTAAGTACTTACTTGATTTGCCCAAAAGTAAGTTTTGGGATTATGGCACGCAAGGTGCTTGATAAAAGTTTTGAGTAAGACCAAGGTCTTACTAAGCCCTAGAACGAGTTCTAGGACTAAGAAATGAGATAAGAATCAAGACCAAGGTCTTGTTATATCCTAAAGCAAGTTTGGGAACATTACCATTAAGTGTTAAGTTATACATTTGAGGACGTCCTAGAAAGGCCCAAAACGAGGAGCAAGCTCCTAGAGGGCAAGAGGCAATAGAGTCAGTACCCCCACCAAATCTCTTAGACGTGGTGGCTCAGTTACAGAGACAGTTAGCAGAACAACAGCAAGTTATTGCCACTAGGACGACTAACCAGCAGGTCGTTATTATTACCTCGCCGGTGGCGAATGTAGTGGCACCAGTTGTGATCGAAGACCCATCGATTACATCTGTAGTCCGGCAGGGGGGGTAAGGCAAGAAGCGTACCTCATTCAGTAGAAGAAACTGAAGCCAGGGAACTTCCCAGGCACAAGCAAACCATGGGATGCTTAAGCATGGCTCAAAACGTTGGAAAGAATAGTAGGGCTACTGGACTGGCATGAGGTAGAGAAGATAAAGTGTGCATCCTTTTGCCTTACGGGAGATGCTAGAATATAGTGGAAGGGAGTCAAGGCCAAGAGAAATGTCAGCCAGATGACATGGGCCGACTTCGAGACTGAGTTCTTCGAAGAATACTTTCACATGCAAGTAACCAACAAGCATTACGATGAATTCACGGAGTTCAGACAAGGAGAACTATCCGTGGATGAAGCAGTGAAGATGTTTAAGCGGTTAGCTCATCCGTGCCCAGAGCTAGTTAGCACAGAAAAAGAGATAGTTAGGCTAATGCTCAAGATGTTAAGGCCTGAGATAGCGTTAAAGGAGGCTAGCGGTGTTAAGAGGCTGCAAACCTCCGAAGAACTAATAAGTAGTGCTTTGATCACTGAGCACTACTTAAACAGTATGAAGGCCACCAGAAAGGTTGAGCGATGAAGTTCTTAACAACCTTACCGTCAGGGGAAGTGATGGCCTCTACTGAGAGGCTAAGGGCAGTATCAATCTAGATTTCCAACCGAGAGCTCTACAGTGACTTGGTAGTCCTTGAGATGAAGGATTACGATGTCATTTTAGGAATAGACTTCTTGAGCAAGTATAATGCTTCTATAGACTGCCGCAAGAGAAAAAGTCACGTTCACGCCAGAAGCAGAACCTTCATTGGAGTTTATTGGAGACCCAAGGAGAAAGATAAATAGGTTCCTATCTACCTTACAAGCTCAGAGAATGCTAGAGCAAGGGTGTGCTGGTTTTCTTGCACACGTAGTGGACTCAGAAGCAAAGAAAGAACTCAAGCAGGAAGATGTACGGGTAGTCTGCGAATATCCAGAAGTGTTCCCAGAAGAACTACCTAGACTACCGCCCAACAGGGAAGTGGAATTTGAGATCGAGCTGGTGCCAGGTACCGGTCCGGTCTCAAAAGCCCCATATCGTATGTCTCCTGCAGAGCTGAAAGAATTACAAGAGCAACTCCAGGAGCTACTAGACAAAGGCTTCATCCGCCTGAGTCATTCACCCTGGGGAGCTCCTGTACTTTTCGTCAAGAAGAAGGATGGGTCTATGCGTCTGTGCATAGACTACAGAGCTCTGAACAAGGTGACCATCAAGAACAAGTACCCCCTTCCTAGAATAGATGATTTATTTGATCAACTCAAAGGGGCTACAGTGTTCTCGAAGATAGACCTGCGTTCTGGGTATCATCAGCTAAAGGTTAAAGAAAGTGACATCCCCAGGACGGCCTTCAGGACAAGATACGGCCACTACGAATTTGTAGTAATGCCTTTTGGAGTAACCAATGCTCCAGCAGTCTTCATGGAGCTGATGAACCACATCTTCAGGGAGTATCTCGATAAATTCATCATTGTATTTATTGATGATATTCTCATATACTCACAGACTCCAGAGGACCATGTTACACACTTGAGGATAGTGCTGCAGATCCTTCAGCAAGAGAAGCTCTATGCAAAATTCTCAAAGTGTGAGTTTTGGCTAGATCAGGTGACCTTCCTAGGTCACATTGTATCCAAAGAAGGTATTCAAGTTGATCCAGCCAAGATAGAAGCAGTCAGCAACTGGTGTAGACCCAAGAATGCCAGTGAGATCAGAAGCTTCTTAGGCCTGGCAGGATATTACAGAAAATTTGTGGAGGACTTTTCCAGGATAGCCTCTCCACTCACAGCCTTGACCAGAAAGAACAAGAAGTTTGAATGGTCAGATAAATGCGAGCACAGTTTTCTAGAGCTGAAGAAGAGACTGACCAGTGCTCCCATTCTGACTGTTCCAGAGAGTGACAAGGCCTTTGACATCTACAGTGATGCATCCAAGATGGGCCTTGGAGCTGTCCTCATGCAAGATGGTAAAGTAATAGCATATGCCTCCAGACAGCTCAAGGACTATGAGAAGAATTACCCTACCCACGACCTTGAGCTAGCAGCTGTGGTTTTTGCACTGAAGCTTTGGAGACACTACCTGTATGGAGTGCAGTGCAGGATCTTCACAGACCATCAGAGTTTGAAGTACTTCTTCACTCAGAAGGACCTGAATATGAGGCAGCGCAGGTGGCTAGAGTTGGTCAAAGATTATGACTGTGAAATCCTCTACCACCCAGGTAAAGCTAATAAAGTGGCAGATGCACTGAGCAGAAAATCCTGTGCAGCACTGATGTCCCTTTCATCACTGTCCCTACCACTTCAGAAAGAAATAAAGGATTTTGGAGTCGAGGTAATAATTGGGCAACTTTCTGCTTTGACTCTCGAGTCAACCTTGCTTGTGGATATACAAAGAAAGCAAAGTCAAGACTCAGAAATCCAGAAGATCAAGCAGGGGATCCAAGAGGCAGAAAATTCAGAGTTTCGAGTATCAGATAGTGGCATCCTCTATTTTGGAGACCGCCTTTGCGTCCCCAATGATGAGGAACTAAGGAAGAATATTTTAGAAGAAGCCCACAGTACCCCGTACTCTATGCATCCTGGTTCTACTAAGATGTATCAAGATTTAAAGAAAGGATTCTGGTGGTCTGGACTCAAGCGAGACGTGGCCAGATATATCAGTACCTGCTTGACCTGCCAGAGGGTCAAAGCTGAGCACCAGAGACCAGGAGGAGTTCTGCAGCCTCTTCCCATTCCAGAGTGGAAGTGGGAAGAAATATCCATGGACTTTATCACAGGTCTTCCAAGAACCACCCATGGACATGATGCAATTTGGGTGATAGTGGACAGGTTGACCAAGTCTGCCCACTTCCTAGCCATCAAGTTATCGCATTCGGTAGAGCAGTTAGCACAGCTGTACGTGAGAGAAGTAATCAGGCTTCACGGAGTTCCGAAGTCGATCGTGTCTGACAGAGATGGGCGATTCACCTCCCATTTTTGGAAGTGTGTTCAGGACGCCCTAGGCACCAGACTTCAGTTCAGCACAGCTTTCCATCCCCAGACAGATGGACAAACAGAGAGAGTAAATCAGATTTTAGAAGACATGCTCAGGGCTTGTGCATTGGACTTTAAAGGCAGTTGGTGCAAATTTCTATACTTACCTGAGTTTGCCTACAACAATAGCTATCAGGCCACTATCAAAATGGCACCTTATGAGGCATTATATGGCAGGAAATGTAGATCACCCATATGTTGGCAAGAAGCTGGTGAGAAGAAAGAGATGGAGTCAGGACTAGACAACCAGACTGAGCTTATAGATGAGACCACTCAGGCTATCCAGACGATCCGCCAGAGGATTGAGACTGCCCAGAGTAGACAGAAAAGTTATGCTGACACACGCCGTAGGCCACTTGAATTCCAAGTTGGAGATTCAGTATTTCTCAAGGTCGCTCCCATGAAGGGAGTGGTGAGATTTGGCAAGAAGGGCAAGCTAAGTCCTCGCTACATAGGACCCTACAAGATCATAAGAGGGTTGGTAAGGTAGCATATGAGCTGGACCTACCAGAGGATATGTCAGCTATCCACAGTACCATTCATGTCTCTATGCTAAAGAAGTGTATTCACGACCCTAGCCAAGTGATTCAGCCTCAGTCAGTACAGATCCAAGAAGATCTTAGTTATGAGAGCAGACCGACACAGATAGTGGACAAAGCAGTTAAGAGATTAAGAAACAAAGAAGTGCCACTAGTGAAGGTCATCTGGCAGAATCAAAAGCATGAAGAGGCTACTTGGGAACGTGAGGACAGCATGAGAGAGAGATATCCAGAATTATTCTAAGTTCGAGGACGAACTTTTTATAAGGTATGGGGATTGTAACGCCCCAAAATTCCATTTTTAGTTCATAAAGTCCTTGAAATAGTTAGAAATGTTTAGAAATATTCTAGATATTTTTAGGAATTTTAGAATATTTTTATGGAATTTTCCGAGTCCGTTTGTATTTTAAAAAAAAAAGAAAATAAAAAGAAAAAGGGAAAAAACCACTTAAGGGCAGCCGGGGTTCGAACCCGCGACCACCACGAGACGGCGCGGCGCACCAGCTGGGCTAGGGTATCAAGCACAACAAGGATGGAGAGAAGTATATTTAAGGTAGTTAGGTTATCCGCCCCATAAGTATAAATAGATAATTAAAGAGAGAAGTTTTATTTTCTCTCAAACCCTCTCCCTCTCCCAAGTTGCGCCGACCCTCTCCCTCTCCTCTCTTGTGGCACGCCACACAAGCCTAGAGGGCCGGCCAAGCTCTTCTCCAAGAGATATTCCTATATTCGGGATCCCCGCGACGAGAGGAACGCGTAGGCGCGAAGAATTCTCCGAGATCTCAAGTTTCTCCGAGCTCTAGACGTCAATCTTGGTTGTAAGTCCAAGATATCAATGTAAGTACTGCTCACCTGCAGTAAGAGGCGGTTTTTCCGCGAGAATTTCCTTTAAAAGTTTTTAAAAGAGATATTTCCTTTTTGTTTAGTTTTTGCATGTGATCTTAGTTCATTATATGCTTATATATTTTATTAGCCCTATGTGAGTTAGGGTCCAAGAAAAGCTATGAGAAAAGAAAAGAGAAGATAAAGATAAGAAAAGAAAAGGCCAAGGCCTTAAGAAATCCCGAAAAGTCAAGACTTAGGGATTTTAGCACGCAAGGTGCTCCAGAAAATGCCAAGGCATTTACAGATAAGAAAGAAAAGAAAGAAAAAGCTATTTTATTTTCTAAGGCCAGTACCCGGCGTCCAAGGGCGTCGTTAAAGAAATCCAGGTGTCCAATTCCAAGGTCTTGGCCCTGGTAGACCAAGGTCTGCTCTATTAGGATTGGTGGCTCGCTACCCCAACCTTTTAGGGAACGCGCATGAGATGGTACTTACGTCTTCAGTGGATCCAAGTGATTATTATTTTCAAGTATATGCTTTAGCAAAGTTTCGAAAGTTTAAAGAGTTTTCAAAAGTTAAAGAATAGCTAAAGTTTCAAGTTGAGCCAAGAAAAGTAAATTGAGATTTATTATTGCTTGAGTATGCATGTTTTGAGTTATACATGTTCTTAGTTTTCTTTCAAGCATATTAGTATCTCATATGATTTCAGTTTGATCTAGAAGCATGTTTTCGAGTTTTTGTGAGCTAGATAGTAC
>JAGFNQ010009531.1:0-41470 GCA_024364735.1 Boesenbergia rotunda
AATGGCTTGAAGTGGAATGCTTTTGAGGACCTTCTCAAGGAGCAATACGATGGTGTAAATCAGATGCAAGATGTGCACAAGGGTTGGTCCGCTATGGAACCATAGGACAGTGACACTGGGGTAGAGGTCTATGACAGTGTACATGTACACATTAGACAGTGGAAGAGAAGAACCTTTCAAAGTGTCAGTTTTTATTGGCTTTAACTTTGGGCAAAAAATGCAGAGGGATATGATTGTGAACTAGTCAAAGCAATTTTGCATGATCCTAACATCTGATTAAAAAAAAATGTCTTTGAAATCGGCTGGAAAAGCCTAAAATTGACAAATGTCAGTGGCCATCTCAATCTTTAACTACCATAATTGAAAGAGATTACAAATTAATCTTTGCCCTGAGAGATGTGACCATAGTTGAAAGAGCTCCCTAGCCTATATCCAAGTCTCAAGTAGAAGAATAAACAACTAAAAATCTTCATAAGGCTTCAATCGATAAGACTGCTAGGGGTTTGGCCCGTAACAATGCTATATAATAAGATTACATTAGTATGACTAATAATTTTTATCATTACGAATTCCATAATTAATTAAAAATTTTATGTATGTTTTTTTGTATCATTTATCTGTCCAATTTATCAATCAAATTATTATTATTTATTTTTCAAAATGATATGCCATTACCAATGATTTTTAAATGCCCAATGCCCATTATAATACCTACTTTGACAACTACGGTCAATGGTCCAACAATGTCTGAGGAATGCTACATGATGGAAATTTATGAATCTAGGACTGTAACTTTGGTACGTCCTTGAAATCAGACACACTGAGTTGCATACCAGTAAAACTTAAAAAGGTTGACTGCATTTGGTCCTTGAAACTGGACACGCCAGTATAGCATAAAAGGTTGACTACGTTGTGTGCTTTCATACATCTATGCTAACTATGTTGGTAATACAGGTGTCTTTTGGGACAAGTAGCAGATCCATTAGAATCTCCATCCCTCAATTTATAGATCAACAAAGAACCAACTATCCCATTTCACTGTAGGCTGAAAACCAACTATTCCATTTCACTATAGGCTTAATGTAGGGTCCTGAAAGCACACTGTATGACGTCAAAATTTTGGTACACCGAACTATCTGTAAACATGTGGGCAGATCTTAAGCTTTAGCTACCACTAAAGAACTTAAGGCTTAATTACTACTGGTTAATCATAATCTTTGTCTTTATTTTTTTTTTATATTGAGTGAAACTCCAGATTCTTTAGTCTTCCAGCCTCATCCCATTCTTTAGGCCATCGTATTTGCTGATATGGTACAGATAAGTATTCTTTAATGTAATAGAGATCCTGTCTCGAGCTTGTTACTAATCTTAGTTTCATCTGGATCACTGTGTAAAGGAGAAATAGTTTTGTTTCCTAACATGGTTGATTTTTAATGTAATAGAGATCCTGTCTCGAGCTGGTTACTAATCTTAGTTTCATCTGGATCACTGTGTAAAGGAGAAATAGTTTTGTTTCCTAACATGGTTGATTTCTGTCTGGGTTTTGAAGTATCTGTATGACCCATTTGGATGACAAATGCTAATGAACAATTATGATTTTCAATGCCATTCTGATCATGGCAATTTAAGGCAATCATTCATATTGTGGTAGTTGATTGATTTTTAATTAAATTCAATGTTGAATTTGTTATTTCAGATTTGACAAAATCATAAAGAGAGAGATTCCTTCAACTGTGGTTTATGAGGATGACAAGGTAAAATATATTTCAACCTGCACTTTGTGTGTGTATGCATGCCAATGTTTGTGTTCTTAAGTGTGTCAACAGTTTCAGAGTTCTTATACTGGATATGCCATAAAATTAGTTTCTTTGATTTTCATCTTGTGCAGCACCAAACAGAATAGTGCTTGGCTTATTTATCTCTGGAAGTTAATCTCTTAAGCTATATCTCTAATTCCACCAAAATCATCTTTCTATATGCATGGAATTTTTTCTGATGAACCCATGCTCATGGTTGGTTGGTTCTATCCAAACCAATTCTGCAGTCTTATTATTTGGTATTGGTTTTTGTCTGATTCCATTCTAGTACTGAGAATATGTACCGGCGGTGATACCCATTGCTGGAACTAGTTGATGTTTGGCAATGACTAATTTTAACTTGCAATTGTATTAGGAGACTCATTGATGACTACTTATGAACATTTATGTGTAGTCGGTAGGCACGCTATTGATGGTTTGTGGTTTGAATCTTAGGCACTTGCATTCAGAGACATCACTCCACAAGCTCCCACACATATCTTGATCATTCCAAAAGTTAAAGATGGGTTGACTGGGCTATCAAAGGTACAAAATGTCTTCCTTTGTATTTGACTATTTGGATTAATTTAAATGTGCAATCATTTGTCACATCATTTGGGAATATCTCTTACCTACAATGAATAGCTACTCAAAGTAACACATCGACAATGTGTAGTTGTAAATACTTGTAACATTTAGGTCATCAAACACATGTATCTAGCATGATAATTAAAGGGTTTAACAAGCATCTATGACCACACAAGTTGATTTGTTTGGCACAGTGTTCTAAAAATCAGCCTGGGTAGCCGTTTAGGCGTTAGCCAGCTACACAGTCTGCCAGCCTAGGTAGGTAGGCGGGATTAGGCGGACCTAGGTGCCGACTAATCGAAGAATCATTTAGGTGTTGCAGAAATAGTGCAAGGTTTTCATGATTTTTTTCAAGTTTGGGCTTTTAAATTTTAAGCCGAATTAAAAAAAAAAACTAAAATGTATTTTTTTTTTTGGTGTCGGGCTTAAGTTCTATAAGTCCTAAACTTTGGTTCAACAAAAAAATCAATTTGTTGGCTTGCTCTAGTGGCTAACACCGAACTTCATCTTCATCGTACTAAACCAGAGCTGGAGAAATCCGAGCGAATGAAGAACAAGTTGTTGAAAATTATGGAGAAGAAGTGAATAAATTTGTGATATTTTATTAGTTGTGTAATTTTGAACTTATTATAAATTTGATATTATTGTGTTGGAGTTATAGAATGTGATTTATTATGTAATTTATGTTGATATCGTAGAATTCGCTTAGCGACGCCTAGTCCCCGCCTAGACAGCCTAGGCGTTGGTTTGAGACCCGATTAGCGCCTAGCGAATTTTAGAACCTTGGTTCGGCACCATGTGATCTATCTTGTCCTATCTTTATTGATGTTAACAAAATAAAAGAGCAAAATTTTCTACCTGTTGTCGTTTGTGTCTAAATTCAACGAGGAGATATTACTCATCCAAAGTTTTAAGGAGTTGGTGGATGTATTGGAGAAACTTTTGGGTCTTCTGTGATCACCTTATGCCTCTTGAGATAAAAGAGAGAGATTTAACATCTGGATACAATTCACCATACTTTGTTATGAATTAGAGTTAGAGAAACTAGGAATGACACATATAAGGTTAATGTACTATATAGGCTAGATGGTTGAGATCGATGAGTAAGATTACTTGAGAAATGGAAATATTACTATTAGGAAGTAGTTGTAGTTCCAACCAATGATAGAGAAAATATATTAAGTTGATATGAAATATTTGAAGATTTAATAAATTTATAGTTGTAGCTAAGATCCATTGAGTATGAGGTTTCAGACAATGGAGATGTAATGTAAGAGATCTATATATACTAGTGATTTAGTCTTGCGTAAAGTTGGATAAGATCCATGTAGTCATCTCGTCACTAACTCTTTTGCAATTATCTGTTTAGATCTCTTTAATAAGTGACTGTTTTATTTTATGACGGCTAAACAATAATTATTCTCCAAAATAATGTCAAAAAGGCCGAGGAGAGGCACATAGAGATACTTGGCCACCTCCTATACATTGCCAAAGTTGTTGCAAAACAGGAAGGACTTGAAGAGGGCTTTAGGATTGTCATCAACGATGGTCCCAATGGATGTATGCATCATTTCCAGAATCATGTTCGACTGAGATTCTTGCTTTTGCACTCATCGTAGCTGACTCCGTTTTGGTATTCTCTTTTAGGTCAATCGGTGTATCATTTGCACATTCATCTTCTTGGTGGAAGACAGATGAACTGGCCTCCTGGCTAAAGGACCTTCACCTTCATTTGTTTCGTACTGGCATTCAAGTCTTTGCACTTATTTTCATAAATTTTACTGTTGGCAAGCCCTCCAGTGATGCTGCCTTTTGCTGAAGTGAAAACTTAGACCAACTTTTTCTTTTTGAGTGGTAAGATATGATTGAATCTCTAAACCTGAACCTAGTTCAGGACTGGTTTCTATTCTCTAGTGTGGTTTCTAGTCATTTTCACAATTGTTGTTTGGGAGAATATTTAGTGTCAATGGAAGATGCATGGCAAATGGTTAGGGTAACACGCACCAACAAATCTGGGGATTTGGTTTGCATTTATCAACAATGGATTATACTGGCAGGTCTTCTCTGGTAAATGAATTGGATGCGCATATGAATAGGTAAACATTGACTCGATTGGCAGAATGGTAGTTAGTGTTTTTCTAAGTCTATGTTTAGTTGTTTTTTTAACAGTTCCAAGCAACAATAGATCTTCAAATGCAAGGATCTTTTTGTCGACATATCCTCTTGAACTAGTAAAAATGAAAGATATAACATGATTAACACATTGCATATTTATTTCATACAATTTCAAAAATAATTCAATTAAAGTACTTTTAAAGTGTTAACGAAGTAATTTTATATTCAAGTGAGGAAATTAATTTCTTTAAGTGTTTATTTTTTTTAATTTAATGATCTAGTTAAACAGGCAATATTATCAATCAATTCTTCTTCAAAAGATAATTTCCCTCACTTATCAAATTGTTGAATTGTGCAAAATTGATTCTGCTTGCTCTTAGTCTTGCAGGATGCACCTTTGTGGATTACTATCATCCCAATCTACATTCACCTAAACCAAAATCAAACCTTTTTGTTTTTTAAGCTTAGCACTAGGCATCCCACCTTTCAAATTGTCTAATACTGAGGATGGTCGGACTGATTTATGAAAATTTTCCATCGGCCAAAATACTTACAGCGGATTATTCAATAGTTCAACTTTTTAGATTTGTCATCTCACCAACAGAAAATATCCACTGTGCTCTGATACCCACTGTGCACCATAGCTGGGAGAGTTAAACCAAAACTAAAATTTTTTAATTGACATTAAATATCTAATTTATACCGACTATGATAACCCGTTCAATCTTATAAAAATTTTCCGCTGACTAATATGATAAATTGAAAAACGTTCCTAGTAGATGGTCTATCAGTCCACCGTTCTTATGTCAGTATCCATTAAGAAAAATTTATATATCCTCGTATAAATTGAGACTCTGATCTTCAAATGAGATGAACGTCGATAGAACTTGATTATCACAAGTTATGAGTGTTATAAATGAGTTTTGTACGCTTCCGGGGCTATGGTGTAGCGGTAGGACGATTAGTTGTTATCCTAGGTATCCGCGGTTCGATCCTCAGCTATGACATATTTGCAAAAAAAAATTCTCCAACTGAGGCGCGAACCCTGAGACGCTGGGCTTCTAGATCGTCTACCGTGAGCGTTTCCCGATTTATCCTGACGACCGATGAAAAATTTCTATGGGGCCGAATCAATCATTCGAGATTGAAAAAATCTAGTTAATTATTTTTTTATCCTTCTTGTTCATCGCAAAAACGGCACTGGACCATGCTCTTCTTGCCATTCTCTCTTCTTAAAATCTTCTTCCTGCTGATTAAAATTTCTTTCGAAAACTTAATGGAGTCCCATATTTATTTGATATTAATTCTCTGATGAAGGTTAGTTCATTGATGAGGGTATCTAGACCTCATTTTATTACTACCTATATTTCAATCATATTTAATTGAGATTCCATTTTTTTGAGCAAACAAATATGGTGTCGCTCACTTCAAGCGATTTAGTATCATCAATCCTGACAAAATATAAATTACAAAGAACATTTTATGTTACCGTCATAATCTTTTATACAAGAGGTCATATATCCAATAAGATATTTTATACCTATTACAAATTGATCTCAAGACATATTGGAATAAATACTCATGTATGTACTAACTATACATACCGATCCAGCCCGATGAAAATTTATCATCGACCACTAGAATAAATCGGGAAACGGGCTAAGTAGGGTAATAGGATAGGTTACATTGATTTGGTTGATTGTATGAGTTACGTTGGTTAGTGAGTTGAGCAATTTGGGCGTATGGATCAAACTAATTAATCAAGTGAAAATGCATCAAGCAAACTTGTTAGGTTATAGGTGTGCTAAATGAATTGATTGGGCTAGGTAGGGTTAGCTGATGGTATGGGCCAAGTCGAGTAGGTGAAATTGGGATGGGGTTGTTAGATAGGTCTGGATGGGTTAGACAAGAGAGACAAATAAGAACCATAGATAGATGATTCAAAAGCTACTTTATCTAGAGTTTTTTTTTCATTATATCTATTCCTTATAGCACTTCTATCAAACAAATATAAGAAGAGTTATTGAATGAGAAGATTATTTATTTACAATCGCCACTACTGTATAATTACAAGATACAAGATTCAGCAAGTTTACATATCAACTAGGGCTTTAATTAATGTGGTACTGTCGCATTAGCGGTTTTCTCACGACTGTTATTTCTTGAGAGGGAATACCATAAAGAATCTAAATTGACAAGTGCAAGAATGGAGGTAGACGAAGATGATGAAATCTTATACACTTACCAATTGAAGGATTGATGGCCAGGCTCAAAATTTAGTTGATGGAATGGTCCTGATCCTTGTCCCATTTACAGGACGAGAAGGAAAAGGAGGAGAAGGAGGAGAAAGAGGAGGACCTCGAGCTGGAGCTGACCGAAGACGAAGAGGCGGGTCGCCGGAACCTCCTCAAGATGAGCGTCACCGCGGCGTGCACGAGGCGGCCAGACCTGGAGGAGTACTCGGCCCTGGTGTCTACTCTCTTCCCCAAGGCGGCGCCGTAGTAGGAGGGCGGTGGCATCAGCGGAGGTACGTCGGTGCTGCTGGCGGCGGCCCGGTCGTTTTTGGGCGTTCCCGGACGTGTCTCCCACTCGAAAGGCACGGCGCCGGCGACGGCCCCGTAGTACAACTCCCGGAAAGAAAAGCTCGCGGAGAGCAACCCCGATTTCAAATTATTATTCTCCTCGTCCATTAATTTATTTAATTCCCCAATATATATATATATATATATATATATCTTGTGCGGACCGCGGGTGTGGACCGCACTGCATGACTGATCATGGACTTCCCTGATCGGTCATGCTCGGCGCTGCGCTCCCATGTCGATCAGACACCATCGGCGGCCTTCGACCGCCACCCCCGAACAAAACTCTAACCCTAAGGGGTGCGGTGAACCCTAGGGATAGCGATGAACCCGTCGGTGCGCTGAACCTAAGGGTAGCGATGAACCTGCCCGATCAGTCATTGTCGCGCACGTGGTCCGTAGGGATCGATCCGCAGGAGATCAAATTTGTATATATATATATATATATATATATATATATATATATATATATATATATATATATATATATATATATAGTTTTGATCTCCTGCGGATCGCGCGTTGCGGACTGCGTGCGGACTGGTGCCTGATCGGTCACCAGACCGATCAGGCAGGTGTCTGATCGGTCACCAGACCAATCATGCACATTGCTTGCGCGAATTCTCGACACCAACGGCGGCCTTTGGCCGCCGCCCCCGAACAAAACTATAACCCGGGGGGGTGCGATGAACCCTGGGGGGAGGGTGAACTCGTCGGGGATGCTCCCGAGCCTCCGGTGGCCAATCAGGCACACGACTTGCGACTTCTCGACACCAATGGCGGCCTTCGGCCGCCGCCCCTGAACAAAACTATAACCCAGGAGGGGTGCGATGAACCCTAGGGGATAGGGTGAACCCGTCGAGGACGCTCCCGAGCCTCCGGTGGCCGATCAGGTAAGCGGTGACCGCGTGCGGTCTGGCGACCGATCAGGCGCCAGTCCACAGGCATCGATTCGCAGCTGATCAAATTCTTTTATATATATATATATATATATATATATATATATATATATATATATATATATATATATAATATATATATATATATATATATATATATATATAGCAGAACGAATCATGCATCAAAGAAAAGATTGAGAGAGAGATGGCTGGCTAGCTAGCTTTTGAGGGAAGATTAATTGGAGAAATATTATATATATATATATATCTTATCGTGAAACACACTGCGATTCTTAATTAATTGAAGCAGCTAGCTAGCGCTGCTCGATAGATTCAGGTTTGAAGCTAAGTCTGGTCCACGGTTTAGGCAAGGGAAAAAACAAAATAATTAATAATATTTTTCTAATCTTGAACGATCCGATTTCACGAAAATGTTTCACCAGTCGCCAGTAAATTGAAAAGTGCTCACGACGAACGATTCAGAAATCCAGCGTCCCAGGATTTACATCCCATTTAAAAAAAAATTTTATAAAATAAAATATGTTGTAGTCAGATCGAATCGTGGATGTTTAAGATGGATATCCACTAGAAGGTCGTTGCATTGAGAATTTCAGATGTCGACGTACGCGCGCGTGCATCTTTTATTAATTGTTTTACACTCGTGTTCTCGGGTGGAATCGAAAGAGATCGAAGAACATTTCGGCGTGCGATTGACATAACGGAACATGCGTCTCCTTTTGCCGCGACTGATACGGCACTACACCAACGCATGGCCCCCAAGCTGATTATCGTGTAGGAAAGATTTATAGAATTGAATAATGATTTGTACTAATTTATTCCGTTATACATTTGAATTTTCAAAATTTATAAACGTCGTGATTTTTAAAATACATGTGATTTATCCTTCTCCCTTCTTCCTGTCACGTCCATCCGATCTTAAAACATGCATTATAAAAAAAAAGCGTGATGAATACCACAAAGGTTATGTTTTAGATAGTAATAAGGGACATGTCTGAATTTGGTCAAATTAATTTTGAGAATACTATTTGTTTTCTTGGTTGATGGATCAGATAAATTCGAAATACAGCACAACTTTTAAGATAATCATCCAATTTGAAATGAGAACACTAATCTTTTTATTTTTATTTTTGATAATACAAGTGTCCGACCTTTGGACTCAATTAATTTGGCAGTGGACGATCTTTCTTGTAATTCACCTGCTAGATAAATCTAGAAGGATAAGAAGATCCACATCCAGTAGTCAATATCTCTCTTCTTTTTTTTCCCATTCATTGCGCTGTAGTTGAAATTTAAATTGTGAATATTTGGAAGTCTATACTAGTGTAACTATATTTGATTTTTTGGGGGAAGGCTCAGCTCAAGGCTAGGCCATTAAGTTCATGCCTAGGGCTTAATAAAATTAGAGCCCATTATTATTTTAAAAAATTAAATATATTTAATAATTAAAATTTATATATGACAAACAATGCTGTGTCAGGCCAGTTCGGATCCTCTGCGACAGTTTAGCCTCTGCGCCACTCGCTAAACGACAAGAGAAAATCACGTGCAGCTCACGTGATTTCGCCCGCTCGCGTGAAGAAGTCGAACCGCGCGTCCCGCTCGCGATCAAAAACTCTGCTCTGCCCTAAATCCCGAGGAACCATCGGCTTCTCCTTCTCGATGGTTCGGACTTGATCGCGAGCTCCGGCCTTCTCCCCTCTCCCAGCCCTCGACGTCGGCGACGTCGACGCTAGCAGAGGGACCTCCTTCTCCCTTCTCCTGCTTCGGCCTACCTTCATCGTGCTCCCGACTGCGTCCTCGCTGCCCAGTCTCCTTCTCGCCGACTGCGTCCCGCTCCGGCGAGTTCGCCGACTCTGTCCTGCTCTCCGGCGAATCTCCTCGCCCGACCCCAGTCCCGCTGCCCAGTCTCCTGCTCGCCGCTGCCCAAGAACAAAGGTCGGATCTTTGTTACCTCACTTCCCTTGTCGACGAAGAGATGCGTCCCTTCCTTTTGGTGAAATCATTTTTCCATTTCTCGGTCAAATTGTAGCCAATGTGAAATTGCAGAGCGTTTGCCCTCAAAGTAGCTACTTGATAAAGGAAGATTCGGGATCCTCTCCGAGTCACGTTCGGAACTGGCTAGTGATCTCAGTGCTTGTGCCGCCAGGATCAACGGGACCTACAGAATTGACGGCTAGCAGAGGGACCTCCTTCTCGCTTCTCCTGCTTCGGCCTACCTTCATCGTGCTCCCGACTGCGTCCTCGCTGCCCAGTCTCCTTCTCGCCGACATCGTGGATTCTGCATAACTTGGATGATGTGTGGGTGCGAGCGAGAGACAGACTGTGCTTCCAAATTGTTTACTGGCCTGAAGTTTACTGGCCTGAAGTTTTTCTTTTCAAGAACTTCAGGCCAGCAAGAACCAGCTGTTCCTATCATTTTTAGATTATACTTATCCAGTGATTCTCTATTGTGAAAGAATGTCTGATGTCATATGCTGAAACATAATGTTGTGCAATTCGTCAGTTTTTTTGCAAGCACATATGTTAAGCTTCTTTCCTTAGGTCTTTCTGTGGAACCTAATCATCACCTGGTTTTACTGCTGTTAGATGGATGAAGTTTTGAGTTCCGTTGCGGAGACTATTAAAAACTTTGCGGTGATCTACTTGGTCGATATCACCGAGGTGCCGGACTTCAACACCATGTACGAGCTTTATGATCCTTCAACTGTGATGTTCTTCTTCAGGAACAAACATATCATGATTGATCTTGGGACTGGTAACAACAACAAGATCAATTGGGCAATGAAGGATAAGCAAGAATTCATTGATATCATTGAGACTGTATCGAGGAGCGAGGAAGGGTCGCGGTCTGGTGATTGCTCCAAAAGACTACTCCACCAAGTATCGCTACTAATGGATTCGCAACAAATCGCAGCTTTTAACTATCACTATACATTTCTGAGTTGTGATGAGAATAAAGAACATCACTCTTGTATGATTCAGAAGACTAGGAGACTTTATCTTACTATAACTGAAATTATGATTCTAGTATTTCCTTTTAAACAAACAATTTGTGTGGAGATGTTCATCTTAAGGAAGTATGAGCTCAATCTGTAGGAACTAAATAAAGCAACCTCTCTTTGCGTCCCTTTCAATTTCACGTCCTTCTGCTCTCATCACCTTCACAATCACTAGCATCGTTTCGCATCCACCGAAAGAGGAAGGGAGAAGAGGAAAGTGAGGGAGAGGAGAAAGGAGATGAAAGAGCAAAAAAAGATGATATACAAAATACAGCCAACTGTTTAAAAATCTGAGGGTTTGTGATGCTTTGGAACAAGACTCAGAGGTTTACAATTGCGGTGCTCTAAAACAAGAATAAGATTCTACCAAATAGCTCGAATGTTGGATTTAATTCAAAACAAAACATCTACAAAGAGTATAAGATTTTGGACCAGAAAGCCAACACAAGTATAACAATGAGATTTAGACGAAAGAACGAATTCAAGGGAAAAATCACATACCCACAAAAGCTTCCTAACATCGTCAAACTACATCATGAATACAAGGTTCAGATTTTAACAATCTTTTGTAGGTTGTAAAAACTAAAATTACACAATTGCGGATGCTTGCTTGATTTTGGCTTGTAATAATAGACCTGATTCATCAGCTACATTTTTCTTCTTGGCCGCCATCTGCATAGCAAGAATAAGAACATTGCTTCAGTGATCACCATAAACCACGACAGAATATACGCTAATGAGGAGGTTAAGAATGGCATGGCAGTAATAACTTACATAATTAAATAGACTAAGCAATATATGTAAACAATTTAGGAACTACTACATGGACTAATATTGGGATTCTAGATACAAGTTATGATAAATATCAATAGTATGATTATCGATATAAAAAGATCTTGTAGAACACTCACAAAAAAAGAACAATTTGCTAACTCAAGTAGGCCAGTTTCATAATCAAAATTTGCTTATTTTACATATTACAAAATTTACAACAATCAGATAACTCTAAGACAGTTGTGTTTGGTATTACAGGTGGCATCCATGTAGTGTTAATCGTATCATAATCGGGTTGTGCCATTTGGAGTATCCATGAACTTTGCAATTATCGTTTTGCAATCAAGGTGGACATCTATAGTGTGTGACTTGTTAGTTCGATCAGATCTAATTGTTTAGTATATTGTTCCAAAGAATAAGTGAAAGTGAAGTATCATCAGTATAAATTATAAATGAAATAACAAGACTGACCAATTGTTCCAAAGACTCACAATTTCCTTTCCATCAATTACTGTATGTGGGCCTGCAGCACTGCATCGTCAAACATTTCTTAGGTAGAGGAAAATATGAGTGGACGTATATGAATTTTCATCATTTAAAGATGTATCTCATTTAAAGATGTATCTCAACTTAGGACAAACTAAAATTGCAAAAATCCATCTGCAGCAAACTGTAATCTATAGACTAGAGACAAAGTGCTAATAGAGGCAAACTGTAATCTCAATGCCGACTGTATGATCAACAAAAAAAAACAAGACAACTAGTATGATCAAGAAAAGTTAAGAAAGAAGTACGCAACCTATATTATCATGTTATTATCTTAAATTTAAGTCATTCATACTCATAAACAATCAAATCATAATAGCACCAAACACATAACAACAATAAAATATAACAACAAACAAAAACAATAGTACCTAGCTGAACTCGAGCAACATTTATTTTTTCCAGCCGAACTGGCCATGCTACCCCATAAATTTTCCATGCTTGAACTTGCCATGGCTGAATCCGTGGGAATGCATTCCATGCCCGTAATATCCTCCTGTATACAGAATATGCTCACATATAAATATCATGTCACCTTACCTCTTAATATGAGAATGTTGGTAATAAAAAATGAGACTCACCGTGGTGTGGAGCTGATGGACCAAGATACCCAGCGAGTGGATATCCAGAAGGTGGATAATCAGATGGAGGATATCCAGAAGGTGGATATCCAGCTGGGGGATATCCGAAAGGTGGATATCCAACAGGAGGATATCCTGATGGAGGAACAAATCCAACAGGCGGTATCCAGCACGTGGTATCTAGCGCGTCTCGCCTGATAATAATCACTGACAAAGTTATTTATTTTTGTTGTGTAAATGGTAGAAATTGAGACAACTATAAACCTGAGACAGTTGTGTAATTGGTGGAAATTGAGCTTCTGGCGTAGGCTCTTCTATATCCTATTAAAAAAAATAAAATTAATTAATTCTAAATGATTTTTTAAATATAACACCAAATAAAAAATTCAAATATTAGTAAAGATAAAACCTGAACAATTGTTGGATTTTGTTTATTTTTGCTTGCCGCATTTTTTTTCTAGAAGAAGTTTCTATGTCTCGTTGTAATCTCTTGCCTGAAATTGTTTTCTTCTTGGGTTTAATTCCTTTGGCTGAAACCTGACTGTTTTCTTCTAGAGATTGAACTAACTCAGTAGCTTCTTGGCTAAAGTTTGATTAGTGGACATTTGCTTCAGTAACTTGTAACTTTTTGTCCACCATCTTACACAAGCTAAGCATACCATTTTTTACATCCATGTATGTGTCATCTCTGTCTGCTGCCTTGTTATGCAATTGAATAGATAATCCAGACAAATCCCGATATCGCATATTTCGAAGAAGTTTTGGATCCAAACCATCTGTGTTCACACTTGAAGTACTACCTCCAAAGTATCCGTCTTTTGCATTTCTTGTCCATCTTTTCAAAACATACTCATTTGGGATCTTCCTGATATTTTGCATAGAAAATATTTTCAAAATATGAGAACATAACATCCCAGCAAATTCATATTTTCTACAGCTACAACTGCACTGGATGTTTTCACAAGATGAATCAAGTGTAACTATATGATGACACTTCTTTTTGTGCGAACTAACTTTGTATGTTGCATGTGATCCAACAATCTCATAAATTTCTACATTAGAATCATGAGATTTATACCACTCTTGATCAAAACACTTGTATACCTCAGGAGTATAAGTAGAACTCGCATGTTGTAATATTTCCACTGGATACAATAAACATGGAACACTTGAATTTGATCTAAAATCAACTTTTAACTCTTCATATCGACGATCATCAAGCAATCTCTGGAAGTAATGGAAAAAGTCTAAAAACTTATGCTGATAAAAGACATATCTTTTCAAAACACTATTCATGCTCTCACTTTTTTGGGTTGTAGTCATATCCGCACAAAACATTTGTCGTCCATATACTAAAGCCCATTTTTCTTTTATGCGAAATAATCGTCTCAACCAAGCATTCTCTTCAAGTCCATACTTTGTCAACATTATGTTCCAAGCTGAAATAAAATCTTCCTCTTCATCAAAGTCATATATACACGAGGAAAAATCTTTAGCAAACTTTTTGAATTGAGAAAAAACTCCACTCAAATGAATTGCGGCATTTTGATAAATGTGCCAAATACACAAACGGTGATGTGTTTCAGGCCATTTTGAAGCTAAAGCCCTTGCCATTGCAGCATCTTGATCAGTAAGAATGGTTGTTGGTGTTTTCCCTGACATAGCTCTGGTGAATGTATCAAACAACCACTCAAATGTCAAAGCAGTTTCATCATATAATAAAGCTGTACCGAAAATTATGGATTGCTTATGATGATTAACACCTACAAACAATGCAATTGGACGACCTTCATTGTTCTTCCTGTAGGTTGTGTCAAAGCAAACAACATCTCCAAAAATGCTATAATCAGCTCTCATCTTAGCATCAGACCAAAAAATATTTGTGATCAAATCATCTTCATCAACTTGAATAGCATCAAAAAAATTAGGATCATCGGACTGCATTTTTTGTAAATATTCAAGTACACCTCCTGTATCCCCAACTCTCATATGTCCTGTTCTTTTGGATCGTAAGTAATTCTTATAATCTTCAGGAATAAACCCTAAATTCTCCCTCCCACCTACTTGTCTCGCCATAAGATCATGAGATGCTTTTGGGAAGATTCTCACCTCACATGCCATCTCAATTTGTATCGCTGCATCAGAAGAAATGTTCCTATGAGATCTGTAGAGATGTGTTTTGTTTGGGCTTGAAAGATAGTGATTATGCTCTTTAACAAATTGCACAATTCTAAATTTGTCATGATTTCGATAACTAATCTTCAGTTTAGCATCACAACCAAATCTTGTTTCAGGACGATGTTCTTTCACATAAATATCACGCTTGTCCTTTCCCCTTTTACCTTGTGCGCAACAACAAAATGTCTTGTCAATTAAATTTCCAGATCTATCACTATGGGCTGTTGTCTTTCTTATACCAAATCCAACTTGTTTAGCATATTTCAAATAAAAATCATACGCTTCTTCTTCTGTTTGAAATTCCATACCCATTTTTGGCACAAAATCTTCAGTGATTAAACAAACAATGCAACCATACCAATCAATAATGCATATATTTAATCAAATTCTGTAAAATTCGAGGTATATAAAGTTGAATATAGTCCAAATATGAATCTCATTACCTTCATCAGCCCTATGGTCTCCGATTGCATCCGAATACTCTTCAATTATTTCATCAAATTGCAACCTACGACAACTTGTAGATTCACCCTCCATAATCTGTGATAAATTGTTGGATGTTTCTTAGAAAATGTACATAAGAGCTATGGCAGCAGAAACTACATGCTTCATCTGAAAATGCAAAAATTTTCAATTTCTTGAACACTAATCTTGTAAGTCATATCAGGCTAGAGTTGTAGCTAATCTTGTAACTTATCTGAAAAAATAACCATAACAAATCATACGCACTTCTTTCTTTTTCAGACAAAAAAAAACATTGTCCGTGATGGAAATGTCTGAACTTGTCAATAAAAGATAGGTTATACACATTCCACCTAGCAATTTCTGAAGGTTTTATCTCTTAGGAAGATCATGGCAAGGCACTACATGGGTAGACGCTAAAGTTGGGAGATTCAAGTTGTTTATGAGGAAATGGCCATGGCCAAATAAAATATCAAAGCAGAAACAATAGCGAATAGCTTCCAAATGGGTGGTAATACACCTATTTTGGCCTGAGAAATCGGAGCATAAGTCCAATCTACCTCATACGAAAACCAAATTACCCAAATCCTGGAAATAGAAAAAGTGAGAACTTAAGTTTCCGAATAAACAAATATCAAGTAGCTACTTTGAGGGCAAACACTCTGCAATTTCACATTGGCTACAATTTGACCGAGAAATGGAAAAATGATTTCACCAAAAGGAAGGGACGCATCTCTTCGTCGACAAGGGAAGTGAGGTAACAAAGATCCGACCTTTGTTCTTGGGCAGCGGCGAGCAGGAGACTGGGCAGCGGGACTGGGGTCGGGCGAGGAGATTCGCCGGAGAACAGGACAGAGTCGGCGAACTCGCCGGAGCGGGACGCAGTCGGCGAGAAGGAGACTGGGCAGCGAGGACGCAGTCGGGAGCACGATGAAGGTAGACCGAAGCAGGAGAAGGGAGAAGGAGGTCCCTCTGCTAGCGTCGACGTCGCCGACGTCGAGGGCTGGGAGAGGGGAGAAGGCCGGAGCTCGCGATCAAGTCCGAACCATCGAGAAGGAGAAGCCGATGGTTCCTCGGGATTTAGGGCAGAGCAGAGTTTTTGATCGCGAGCGGGACGCGCGGTTCAACTTCTTCACGTGAGCGGGCGAAATCACGTGAGCTGCACGCGATTTTCTCTTGTCATTTAGCGAGTGGCGCAGAGGTGCAGAAGCTAAAGCGTCGCAGAGGATCCGAACTGGTCTGGGCATGCGATAAGAACTAATCAACTGGTGGACGAAAACGCACTTTCGTTTCGACGCCCTGCTTCTTACACGAAACGTACTAGGAGTTTGGTTGGAGCAGAAACGTGGCCCGATTTAGGCCCATAAACGGTACGAAATTAGTAATTGCAGGTTGGACGTCCTTACAATGACGAAACTGTCCACGTGGCCCATTCGGTAACCTCACCTTCGGTGTTCATATTCGTCCACATTGCTATAAATGAGACCCTGGGCTCTCCTCTATTCTTTGCATTTGATCATCTCATCAAGAGGCTCTCAAGGATCCTTTCTCTTCTTTTGTGGTAATTTTTTTTTAATGTTCTTTGATTATTTAACATTATTGTTTTATTTTTGGGGTTTCTCTTGTTGGTATGGTTGTCTTGATAGATTGTTATTAGTCTTGATTATGGAATCTCAACGTGTTTCTTGTAATTCCTGTATTTTTTTAGGTTGGATCTGTCGATGATATTTTCTTCAATTTGTTCGATGCAAATTAGTCTTATTTCCCCTCTTTTTTTCTTTTGTTTGTGATGATTGACCTATAGGTATCTTCGATCCGTGTGATTGTATGCTAATTATGCTATATTATGTCGATCAGATGCAGATCTTCGTTAAAACTCTGACTGGCAAGACCATCACCCTTGAGGTGGAGTCTTCTGACACCATCGACAATGTAAAAGCCAAGATCCAGGACAAGGAGGGGATCCCTCCGGACCAACAAAGGTTGATCTTTGCCGGGAAGCAGCTCGAGGACGGTCGAACCCTTGCGGACTACAACATTCAGAAAGAGTCTACTCTTCACCTTGTGCTCCGTCTCCGTGGTGGCATGCAGATCTTCGTTAAAACCCTAACCGGCAAGACTATCACACTTGAGGTCGAATCGTCTGATACCATTGATAACGTCAAAGCCAAGATCCAGGACAAGGAGGGCATCCCCCCGGACCAGCAAAGATTGATTTTTGCTGGCAAGCAGCTTGAAGATGGCCGCACGTTGGCCGACTACAATATCCAGAAGGAGTCTACCCTTCACCTCGTGCTCCGCCTTCGTGGTGGTATGCAGATCTTCGTTAAAACCTTGACTGGCAAGACCATCACCCTTGAGGTTGAGAGCTCCGACACTATTGACAATGTCAAGGCCAAGATCCAGGACAAAGAGGGTATCCCCCCTGACCAGCAAAGGTTGATTTTTGCCGGCAAGCAGCTGGAGGACGGCCGCACCCTAGCAGATTACAATATTCAGAAGGAGTCCACCCTCCACCTTGTGCTCCGCCTGCGAGGTGGTATGCAGATCTTTGTCAAGACCTTGACGGGTAAGACCATCACCCTCGAGGTGGAGAGCTCAGACACCATTGACAACGTGAAGGCCAAGATCCAGGATAAGGAGGGCATCCCCCCGGATCAGCAAAGGCTCATCTTTGCTGGCAAGCAGCTGGAAGACGGCCGCACCTTGGCTGATTACAACATTCAGAAGGAGTCTACCCTTCACTTGGTGCTGAGGCTGAGGGGAGGAATGCAAATATTCGTCAAGACCCTCACTGGTAAAACCATCACTCTGGAGGTTGAGAGCTCGGACACGATTGACAATGTGAAGGCCAAAATACAGGACAAGGAGGGGATCCCACCGGATCAACAGAGGCTCATCTTCGCAGGGAAGCAGCTTGAGGACGGCCGCACTCTGGCGGACTATAACATTCAAAAGGAGTCCACCCTTCACCTGGTGCTCCGCCTTCGTGGTGGCCAATGAACTTCCGGCATCCTTTGCACTACTTTCATATGATCAATGCCTATCTAGTAGTCCGTCTGTGGGTCGAGTCTGTTAGTGTTGCTGTTATGGTTTGTGTCTGTGCTCGGTTCCTTCGTGGTATTGTCGGTTGTTAAACAATGTGGTCTTGTTGGTTCTAGTTTAAAAGCTTAGTGCAATGCAACTATGCGAATGCACACCGTAATAAACTGTTCGGCTGATGCTTGTGTTCTTCATGTTAAGATTTGTATTGGTCAACATGGTTTATATGTCAATGTCAACCGTATATCCATCTTATATCAATGACTAAATACACGACTAAACAATTTGTAAACGAAGTGAATAAAAAAAATCTCTATCTTTTTTTATGTTTTTTGCTATGGGTTGCCCTGGACTCAAATCCGGAACTATTCGGATGGATGGAGTGGATATTTTTTTCAAATCCCGAACTATTCGGATGGATGGAGTAGATATTTTTTTCAAATCCGGAACTAATCGGGTGGATGGAGTAGATTTTTTTTTCTTTTGTTATAATAGGTAACAAATTCCTCCTTTTAATTTTCTTTTGTTATAATAGGTAACAAATCCCTCCCTGCTTGCATTTTTCATTGCCACACACGGCTTTCATATGCATATCAAAAACATCTCAAAAAGAAAGTAAAGCTTTCATATACATATAAAAAAATATCTCAAGAAGTAAAATGTAAATAAGAATTTTGACGGGTTGATTCAAACAGTACAGTAGTACATGAGCATTTTAGAAAATTCTCCGAATATATATATTTTTCTCTTGATGTACATCTTATGTAAATCTTATATTTATATTATATTTGACTAATAAATAAAGATAATATCTAAATACTAAATACATTTTTATTTTTTATTTTCTGAGAAAATATATTGTATTGTATTATATGTGACTAATAAATACGGATAATATCTAAATACTAAATACGTTTTTATTTTTTGAAAACATATGATTTAATTTTCTAAAAAAAATATTTGATTTGTATTTTTCACTTTTCTTTAAAAAAAGATTATTTTTTAAAAAATAAAGAATATATAAAAATTATTTTTAAAAAAAATAAAATATGATTTTTTTAAGAAATAAAAATAATAACAATTCAAACTAAACACTAAACAAAGGCTAAGCTTTCCAACCTAACACTTGTACATCATATTTATCAATGACATTCACAATTGTTATTTTGTTTATTAGTTTAAGGTTTTTCGTAGCTTTATTTGAAATTGATAGTGCAACGTGAGTCACGTCCGTGTGGATGGTAAAAGGTTCGTTCTAGCTAGCGTCGCGTCAATCTACTTAAAATGAATACGAAATAGATCAATAATAAAAATTATTAACCGAGATACTATGACTTATGATTAGCATAAAAAGAGAACAGATATATTAATTTTGTTAGATTTTGACTTTCAAACTTTAATATGATAATATTTAAGGGGTGTTTGATATACATTCGACAATTGAAATGAAAATAAATTTTGATTAAGGGGTTTATGAGTTTAGTGATAATCTAGTGGGGATTGAGTTATAAAATCAGGAGTATCATATCTATATTTTAATTCTGATTTTACATACCAAATATCATAAATAAAAATAAAATAAATTTTATTTTTAGTTTTGTCTTCTAAACTTGTTTATCAAACGCCTCCTTATATATTATCTATCAGTCCATTACGTACAAGATGATCACGTCCGTTTAAGGCATTTTCAAAAGAGGTCAATCACAATTGATTTTTCACGAGGGAGAAATTTTATTTGTTAAGAAATTGTTTAGATATATATTCTCTACAATTTATCAAGCAAGTGCAATATTAGATTTAGATTTGATCCCGCCATGGTAGACGGAGACGGGATCTGACCGGCACGACAAACTAGGTAATAGGTAGGACAAAAGTTTGCTCCGATGGGCAGGGCCCTAGGTGACGTGTGGCTCTGGGGCCAGACGTAGGGGAAAATACAGGTCTTAATATCCATGTTCGAGTGGGCCCAACCCGACCAACTTTGCTTATAAAGTAAATTGACCCTCGGGATAATCAAGTTGGAACACCCCTGACCGGTCAGAAAGAACCCCGAGCCTCTGGTCGCAACTCCGACCCTAGAGAACTCCCGGTCGGAGAATGCCGGTCGGGGGTACTCCCAGACCGGGTCACCTCGACCAGAGCAGATTTTGACTAGTGTTTCTCAACATAGGAGTTCCATATTGTTCTCCCTGAGCAGGAAAACTCCAATCGAGAGGGACTGATGCCGCGACGAGAAGGATGTCGATCGGCAGATGCCCGAGCGCTCTGCGACTCGGTGTGTCGTATTATTAGCGGTTTCTCTTGTCAGTATTCATACCGATTCTCTGACGCTTATCACACAAAAGCGGTGACCGCGTCGCCGTCCGCCAACTCGAACCTGACATCGTTCGGGTCAAGAATCGCATAAATCCCGCTGGCTCCGTACGATCTCTGACAGTTGCAGTGAATAAAACTAGGTCGTACTATGGAGCCACATGTGAATGTCAGAAAGCGCGACGTCGGTCGGTCGACTGACACTGTTCACTGGCTTTATCCTCGCATAGGACAAAAGTGGAGACAGAGTTGGTCGGCTTTCCTGACTATATATAGGACCCTCTATCCCTTGCGCAAGGAGAGGTGAGATACTTTGCGCTACAATATTCCTTATTTTGCTTCCTCTTCTCCACTGGAGTCTGACTTGATCGTCGGAGGGTCTTGCCGGGAGTATTCTCAGCGGGTTGCTAACGGTCACTTTTAAACAGACTTGGAGCACACTTTCAGCCAGGGTCTGGAGTCTTCGACCAAGCCGCGCGTTGTCTACCACCGTCCTCCGTCGATAAATGATGCCCCATCAACGCGTTGGGAGCCCACTTCACTCGCTGACAGGATCATTGAGCTTTGGCCTGATCGGGAGTAGAAGATGGATGCCCCCAATAAAGTGACGGTTACCATCACACTGGAGGAGTATGAGCTCCTGGTGGCTGCCCGAACCCAGTAGACTCCCCAGCAACAATGACCAAGTGGCAGTCTGATAGGCCCAAACTATGTGTCACGAAAGTAGGCCTCAAATTTAAAATTTATAAATGAAAGCTGGAAACCCTTTTTACAATCAAAATCTGAAAATGTAATATAGGGGCCACAGGTCGTATTTTTCTCGGGGCTAGTTGATATAATTTGATTCGAGCTTGTATTAATGTGTCGTTTGTGAATTTTGGGTTTCAAAGGGAATATGGTTTGGGTTTCAATTTAGAATGAAAACACAATGAGAATGAAGGAAAATTCAACCATGGAACTTAACAAGTGATAGCAAGTGATGGTAATCAACAACTCAATCAATGGAAAAATCTAAGCACTTGACCACTTTGGAAAACAAATTTGATTTCAAATGCAAAACAGATGCTAAGAAAATTAAGCAACGCAGCAACTGACCTTCGATTGAAACTTATGCAAATACTACAAATTCATTTAACTCCAAGGATGAGACAAGCTTGATACGCAAGGAGGTGTTATGTGCCAAAAGCTGATAGTGAATGCATGAACAATACATGACAAGTCAGAATTGAGATGCTCTGTTCAGTTCAGAAGTTGGAGATATCAATAACATGATCTATTGCCCTAAATGAAACAGCGCAGCCATTAAGCAAGGGACTGATCAGTTTAGAAAAAGAATTCTTAATGCAGAAATTAATTCTAGGAATGTAGCAATTAATCCAAACTTTCAGAAATTAAACGCAAAGATGTCGCAACCCACTGAATGTAAACTCAAACTAGCAACTAATGTTCAGCAACGGGATTTGGCAGATGCAGACTGAAATGGCTCAGGCAATTGCACAAACTAAAGTGGCACACAAGGAGAAAACTGATACAAGGTTTCAGAAATATCAAACTGCAGTTTTAACTTGATTGTTAGTGAAGAAAGCCAAGCTACAACTTATGTGGGGCAAGTGGATGTGAGCTTAGCAACTCGGGTACAAGATTCAGCAGCCAATACATGCAGATTCAAACTCCAATGACACAGAATTTAGCAACTGAAATGGTGTGCAGAAATGAGTTAATGCAGGGCTGATAAATTGCCAATTCAATGATAGCTTGTTCAATTCGGCTAGGAATATGAGGCTTAAGTAAAATGCTGTGCAAAGACTGTAAGAACTCAATGCTAGCTACTGATCAATCAAGGACAAACCAAAAGGCATGTTTGGCACGCAGGAAATCAGTGATAAATGAGAAGTTCAGATACTCGGCACAACAAACTGCAGAAACTGCAGTTTGTTTTTCAGAAACATTGCAGTAAACTTTCAGACACAAGCTGCAGAATTTTCAGAAGTACAGAGATGA
The DNA here is from genome assembly GCA_024364735.1 of Boesenbergia rotunda. Classification (NCBI taxonomy): domain Eukaryota; kingdom Viridiplantae; phylum Streptophyta; class Magnoliopsida; order Zingiberales; family Zingiberaceae; genus Boesenbergia; species Boesenbergia rotunda. The sequence continues at coordinate 22,898 of JAGFNQ010009531.1, forward strand.
ATTTCAGCTGCAAGTTAGATGCAAAGTCTAATAAGCTACTGATGTAGAGCAATTGAATATGAGCAAGCAAATAAGATACACGCTTCAGCATCAAATGACTGCACTATCAAATTCAGATTCCAGCTGATGCACAGAAATATTTCAATTTCAGAAACGTTCAAGCCAAAACAATGTGCAGAAATGTTAATCAAGTTACAGCAAAACTGATACGCATGGATTCGAATAAATTCAGAAACAAACATCAGGGCAATGATGAATTCAGATCCCAGATTTCAAATGCAGGAATTTGGATAAACTAAAAACAGAATTTGTTGTGCAAATAAACAGAAATGAAATGCCGATTCACTAAGCTAAACAAAAACTAGGAACTGAAGCTAAAAGTGAACAACTTAGTTCAACTAAATTGAAATACTAGATACGAAATTAGCCAATGGTTTCAGAGCTAAAAAGATTTGCAGAGAAGAAGAATGATACGCAGAATTAAGTTGGCACGCAATCAAGGATCTGATACACAAACATAAAACTCAGAAATAAACTGAAATTAAATGCAATCTATCACTACACAAGTTCACTAACTGACTACCTGCAAGAATTAAAGCTAAATTACAGCTGAAACAATGCCATAAACGAAATTAAACAATCTGAAACAATATGCAGAAACAGAACAAGTGAAGACATCAAATTACAGCTACTAAACATGAAATCAACTAAGCAAACTAAACTCAATCACTCCCTTAGCTCAAATGCTCCTTGTTCGTCACGCAAGGGTGAGCCTCGAACCCGCAAGCTCAGCAAATCAGTGGAAAATCTGTCTCTGCGATCAAATCCATTCGAACCATGCTCAAACTGAAAATAGCAATCGATTTCATTCAACCTCACTGTGGTGGATTGCGACGATGATTTGGGAACGCTCCGAGCCTTCCAGGGAACCCCTCCAGCTAGCTCGGATGCAATGAAGATGGTGCACAACTGAAATTGATGAAATCGATTGACAGAACTCCGGAGACCTCACAAAAGCTCTGTCTTGGGCGAGATTCAAGCTGGAAACATCTCAGTGAGCTCTCTCCACTGACCTAACATTTGTTCTAATGAAGGATCGAGTGGACGCGCCTCCTTTGATGAAGAAATTGCTGAAAACTTGATGAACAAACGAAGAAGACGAAGAAACGGCGGAGACGCGACGCTGAGAACTGCTGCCAAATTTTCCTTAAGTAATTAAGTTTGGACGGCTCAGATTGATTGGAGGAGATCCAACGGTAGATCTTGATCTGATTTGAGCCAAACTTTTATGATGATGATCTGGGGTCAGGATCTGCCTTGTGGTAGCTCGGATCCTCCAGATATACAACGGATGGTCCAGATCAACTCTATCTGTGATTGGACGCTCTAGAGCCCTCCTTGCTTGATCCAACGGTTGATTTAGCTCTGATTGGGATGAAACCTTCAGATCTTGATCATAGAGCTTGATCAACTCTAACCCTAGCTCGGATTGCTTCAGATCGTCCCGGATGGCTCAGATCTAGCCGCTCTTGAATCGGACTGCCCGGATTAATCGTAGGCTTGATAATTCGATCTGGTTCACATCCGACTCAGGTTTGACCCAGTATGCCCTAGGTCCAGGATCCTTTCATGCCTACAAAAATATATCAGAAAATTAGTGGCCAAATAATCCAAAAATTATGTAATTTTGCAATTAAGTCCAAAATAAGATAAAGTTCCAAAACCTAGGGTAAAATCATAATTAAGCAATAAAACATGGGTCAAACATGGATTTTAGCAATTAAAATAATCAATAAAAATGGTGCTTATCACAGTCCCGCTGCTCACTACTCCAAACCTTCGAACATTGGTCGCTTGACAAAGCGGGGAGACACCCCTAAGCCCGAGGCAACCCGATGCCTTTTCCCCCAGCTTTCTTCCGACCTAGGGAAGACGAAGCCAACTCGGAGCCATTCGAGATGTCGGCGTCCAGCCAAATGCATCGTCGCCAACCCGATAAAGGAAAGGGATTAGCCGACCCAGCGCCATCTCCCTCGACAAGCAGTCTGTTTTCTACACATATCCTCAAGAATCCCGTCCCTAAGCATCTCAGATTATTCACCATCCCGGAGTACTCGGGGACAAATGACCCCGAGGAGCACGTGATGAAGTTTGAAAGTGCCGCTTTGCTGCATCAATACCTTGAGGGTGTCAAGTGTCCCTAACGACTCTGTCAGGACCGGCTCAACAATGGTTTTATCAACTCTCGAATCGGTCGGTGTAGAGTTTCGAGGAATTCAAGAGATTGTTCACGTAGCACTTCGCGAGTAGTCGAAGGCATCAAAGGCGATCCTCAACTTGTTTGCATTAAAGCAAGGGCCAAAGAAATCACTCCAGGCCTACATAAAGAGGTTCCTGGAGTGACTATGGATGTGTGGACCGCCACACCCGAAGTCCTCATCAGCGCTTTTTCCTAAGGGTTGCAGGAGGGGAACTTTTTTCGCTCGCTGATCAAAAAGCCTCCGAAGGATTTTGACAGTCTCTTGGGCAAGACTGTTAAGTATATCAATGTGGAGGAAGCTCAAGCCGCTCGGAGAAAGAAAACCGTCACAGTCCCGGGATCAACTCCCCTGCAGGGTAGCCATTCGCCGAGCGGGCCTATCCGTAGTCCCAGAGGGGCGATCAACCGCATCGGTATAGAACCAAGACACATACCACAAGTGGCACAGGGGTGTCTGCCGACTTGATGGAATCCATATTGTTCATTCCATCAAAGCAACACTCATAACACCGAGGATTGCCGGCAGGCCGGATGGGGTCGGGCCCTGACTGCCTGGGGTCGCGTTCGTCAAGCCCCCGCAAGAGGTACCCAGGGTCGGTGAAGCTACCAGGGTGGGCCAGTATCAGAAGACTCCCCCCGAGTTGCATCGATAGCTCAACAATTGTTCCCTCCGGTGAGCCACATCGAGTCTGAGGACATAGATGAGGACCAAGCCAACTAGCAGAATGCCATCAGCGGAGTGATCCTTGTGATCTCAGGAGGATCAACAGGAGGAGCTTTCAACCGAGCTAGGAAATCCGAGGTGCGCCGCCTAAAAATTCACCAAGTAGGGACGAGTGCCGCCCAAGCCCAAGGCCCCCATATCAGTTTCAGACCGTAAGCTTCCAAGGGTTGGAGGCCCCTCATGATGACGCCTCGATCATCATCGTCGTGATCGCTAATTATCAGATTCATCACACCATCGCGGGCACGGGCAGCTCGGTTAATATCTTATACAAAAGGGCATTTGATCAAATACAGATTGAGCCGTCCCAGTTGAAGTAAGTGACTACACTATTGTTCGGATTCACAGGGAACGAGGTGCAGCCAATCAGCCAGGTAAAGCTGGCCATGTCTTTGAGCAAAGAGCCCCTAAAAGGGACCAAGTGGTCCACTTTTCTAGTAATGGACACCCCTTCGGCCTACAACGCCATCCTGGGATGACCTGCTCTCAATGAGTTCCGCCTAGTGGTCTCAACTTTCTACCTTAAGGTAAAATTCTCAGTCGGCAAAGTTAAAGGAGATCAGAGAGTCGCTTGGTGATGTTACGTAGACGATGTCCACTCGGAGAGCCAGAAGATGAGGCGAGCCTCTACCAGCTACAATATGATGCAAGCCTCTCCTTGGGCAGAATTGTGTGAGGACAAAGAAGAGATCCAACTCCTCCCTGAGTGGGAGGAAACAAAAGTCAAGATAGTAGCTGATCTCCTCGGCGAGTTAAAGCAGCCGCTGGTAGACTGCTTGGCGCACAACCAAGTTGTGTTCGCGTGGTCATTAAAGGATCTCATATGGGTTCGACCGGAGGTGGCTGAGCATAAATTGCATGTCTACCCGAACGCCCAGCCCGTTAAGCAGCGCAAGAGGGATTTTAGCTCGACATAAAACGAAGTCATTCGGGCAGAGGTCGAGAAGCTTTTGGAAGCCTAGCATATCCGGGAAGTGCAATTCCCGGTCTGGCTAGCCAACATCATACTCATGGCTAAACCCAATAACAAATGGCGCGTCTGCATTAACTTTTGTGACCTCAATTGAGTGTGCCCGAAGGATTGTTACCCATTACCAGGGATAAATCAGATGGTCGACTCGACGATCGACAGTGAACTCATCTCCATGCTGGATGCCTATCAGGGCTATCTTCAGGTGCCTTTGGTAGTCGCAGACCAGGAAAAGGTCAGTTTCATCACTGTGGACGGTACGTATTGCTATACTGTCATGCCATTCAGACTCAAGAATGCAGGGGCTTCCTACCAGCGCATGATGAACAAGGTCAGGGAACAGATCGAGCGGAACATTGAGGTCTATGTGGATGATATCTTGGTCAAGATCGTCCGATCAGCTGAGCTTGTGCAGGGCGTGGAGGAGACTTATTGCACCCTATGAAGGTACGGTTTGAAATTGAACCCGGCCAAGTGCCTATTTGGGGCACGGAGCAGGATGTTCCTCAGCTACATTGTGACCCAGAGGGGAATCGAGGACAATCCGAGCAAGGTCAAGGCGCTGCTTGACATGCCCCACCGCGGAGTTTGAGGGAAGCTCAACGACTCACAAGAAGAATCACGGCTCTGTCTCGATTCATTTCCCGGGTGGTTGAACGGAGCCTACCTTTCTTCAAGACGCTTCGCCGAACCACCAAGTCCCAATGGGACGCGGACTGTGATAAAGCCTTTGAGGAATTGAAGACTTACTTAGCAGAGTTGCATGTTTTAGCCAAGCAGGAGATGAAGGAGCCTTTGTACGTCTACTTAGCGGCCTTAGCGGAGGCGGTTAGTTTGGTGTTGGTAAGGTAAAAAGAGGCCGAACAATAGTCGGTGTACTTTTTTGCGTATCTATTGAAGGGCACCGACTGCCATTACACCGCACTCGAGAAGTTGACTTATGTATTAATCTTGGCTGCCCGGCGACTTCGGTCGTATTTCCTAGCACACCCAATCGTAGTCTTGACCAATAGTAGTTTGGGTCGGGTGTTAATGAATCCGAAGGCCTCAGGGTGATTGATCAGATGGACAATAGAGCTGAGCGAATACGACATACAATATTAGCCACACTCGGCCATTAAAGCACAAGCCTTGACCGATTTTCTTAGCGAATTGCATTCAGAGGAAACGGAGGACTTCTAGATGCAAAAAAGGTGGATCCGCCACCCTAACGGCCCCCTGGTCTCTGCCCCACAAGTGTCCAGAGGGGGTAAATCACGGTGAATGTTGGGCAGGTGAGGCACCCAGGCGCGAGGGATATTTTTTTAAACAGCAACCGAGGTTTTACCCCCCGCGCATACCGTTGACCCTCGAACCCACGCCCTCCGATGCAAGCGGCGAGTACCTCACCAGCTGATCCAGCCCGTGGGGGCAACGGAGGACTTCTAGAGGATATATGTGGAAGGGTCATCATCTCAACAGGAAAGTGGAACCGGCATTCTAATGGTCTCTCCTAAGGAAGAGCAACTTCACTTATCCGTACAGCTAGAATACGAAACCACAAATAATGAAGCGGAGTATGAGGCTCTCATTATATTACAATCAATCAAAAGTTTTATGATCTGAATTGTCTCTTTTTTATTTCGATCATCTTAATCAAAATCATCCATTTCACCTCAAAGTCACCATAGAGATAGAAAATAGTAAGGAAAGAAGAAAATATCAAAAGGCTGTTTAACTGGGGGGAAGGTGGGAAAGTATACATGAAGAAAAGCAACTTGAAATGGAATATATCTTAAAGGAGTTCTAAGCGATAAGGTAGAATTTGTCCATCTATAATAGACATCGAAACCTGTCAAACCCTTCAAGTTGCACAAGTAGATAAGTGAGTTTGACGAATAAGATATGTACCCCATTTGAAATTTGAGCAAAATTAGACAGTGGATGAAATTTTGTAGACTCGTCGAGCTTGTGCTAAGTTGGGCCAAACATGAACTTAGTAGACATTTCTATGTAATTCCGATTTTAACCTTTCATCGTTGTTGCGAACTTAAATAATCGATTTTCACATAGAAGGATTCATATTAATGTGTATACAAATCGTTAATTCCTCCTTGATTTGTGAAATTTCCAATCAATCCATGAATCATCCCAACACGAACTTCCAAAATTTACTAAAAAGTCAACTCTTCTTGCCCTCCATGGCACAGTCGGTCATATATAATTAGCCAATTTCGACGACTTTGAACTGGCACGTTCCTGAACCAAGCAAGGCTGGATCTTACCGGGCCACCAACCACCTTCGTGCTTTCTTGATCTCTATTTAACACCTTCTCTTCTTCTTCTTTCTTCCATCCATCTGCTTCATAGCAGGCATTAGGCATTAAGCATCTCCTCTGCAGCCTCTTCCCCGACATCCCGAAGCAGAGCAGACATGGCGGTGCCGAGAGCTCTGGTGGCGGCCATGGCAGTGGCGGCCTTTTTTGAGATCGCATTGTGCGTCAACTACGACGTCGGAAGCCCAGCCGGCGCCTGGGATCTCTCAACTAACTACACGCACTGGGTTTCCGGCAAGACATTTCGCCTCGGGGACACTCTGAGTGAGATTTTTAATCTTCAACCTGTTCTCTTGTTTCAAATCTAGCTATTTGTGATTCAGGAAGCATAATGCACGTCCATCGGTTGCAGCTTTCAAATACCCGCCGACGTCCCACGACGTGGTGGAGGTGGACAGCACCGGTTACAGCTCGTGCAACCCGGGCTCTTCGACAGCTAGTACGACTGGCAACACGAAGGTCAGACTCACCGACACCGGCAAGCGATACTTCATCTGCGGAATTCCCACCCACTGCAGCCAAGGAATGCGACTCGAGATCGACGTCGTTAGTGCCATCGGCGAGACCTCCCCGCCGAGCAGCTCTCCACCATCTCCTGTTTCTGACTCCGCTTCCCCAGCGCAGGCGCCGGCGTCCTCTACCCCACCGCCCTCGCCACCGAACTCGCCCTCGCCGCCGAACGCGGCGGTGCCCGGCAGCATTACAGGGGAGGCCAAGGTGACTCTCGGATTGGGTCTGGCAACGATCATGGTGGCTTTAGGCCTATAGATTTAAATTTGTTCATCCAAAAAATCTGCTGGTTAAGATTTTATTTCTTGATTGATTATATTGCCATGGATTTTGTATCGATATTGCAATATTTGTAATCTTGAAGATGAAATAAACAGAAATGATTCCCATCTATTTCTTTCTGGCAAATTTAATAGCTTGCTCTTCCTACAATTGAATCTCTCTATTGCCGGGGAAGTAAACACGACCTTAAGGAAGTCAAAGGCAGGAACTCAACGTGCAGATCCAAAACACAATCCTTTCAGAATCATTGACTAGCATTCCGCATATGGCGGATCTTCTCCGTCTGCAAGGGTTATCTGTAAGGGTTGACCTAACTTAAGTTATTTAAAATTGCTTCTAAAATAAGTTTTGAACAGCATTTTTAACTTCATCGTTGACTTCAATCGTATGCCCTTCGTATATTTTGAATTCTCTCATGAACTCGAGAACAGCTTCCGCATTGGCCTCATATTGCACAATGGGTTAGCACATTATAAAGTAAATTGAATTTAGTATTAATTAAATTATATTTTTTCAAAATTAGGATCTAATTAAGATCTCAACTTAGATATTCAAAATGACTCTAAGTTGAATCGCGTCTACGGTCCCACCAAGGACTCATCTTAACCAAATCTCTCCCCAGTGACTTATCCCACTTACCATTTGTAACTTCTACTTGACTTCTTTGACCCATCAAGTCTTTTTGCTAGATGTCCTATCTAGACTTCGGTCGGCTGTCAGGTTCTACGGACTCAGCTGGACTTCATGCCAGGCATCAATTTATCTGTTGTCAAGCCTCATGAACTCATCTGAATTTCATACCAAGTATAACCTATCTAGGTTTCAGTTTGGTGCCAGGTTTCAAACCTTTCAATCCTATACACTTGTCAAAAAGGTTAGGAACACACAACATCTAACTTTAACTATTTGTTATACATCAAAAACCTGAGTTTGATTATTAGCGCAAATTACACAAACAGATATCACAACCTGAATCTTGACCCCGACTATGTTCGACTCGGGAGTTTGGGCCCTAAAAAGGATATGGACAATATACACTAGATATGCTCGACCCTTGTACGAAGGGGTGGTTGATATATATCACAACCTGGATCTCGACCCCAACTATGTTTGAAATAGAAAAGTTGGGCCCTGAAAAGGTCATTGGCGATACGATATGCGCTCGACCCTTGTGCGACGGGGAGGTTGATATTGCAACATGGATCTAGACCGCAACTATGTCTAAGTTGGGAGAGTTTGAGTCCTGAAAAGGACATTAGTGATACGATATACTCGACTCTTATACGAAGTAGATATTGATATCGCAATCTGGATCTCGACCCCGTTTATGTCTAGTCGGGGAAATTTGGACCCTGAATAGAACATTGATGACACAATATGCACTTGGCCCTTGTGTGAATGGCAGACTGATATCGCAGCTTGGATCTTGATCTCGACTATGTCCGAGCCAAAGGAGTTTGGGCTCTGAAAAGGACACTGGCAATACAATGTGTTTGGTCCTTGAACAAAGGGGAGGTTGATATCACAGCTTGGATCTTGACGTCGACTATTTTTGAGTCGGGGAAGTTTGGGCCCTAAAAATGACATTGGCTATAAAATATGTATTCAACCCTTGTACAAAAGGATGGATGATATCGCAGCCTAGATCTTGACCTCCACTATTTTTGAGTTGGGAGAATTTGGGCCTTGACGTTGGCGATAGGATATCAGCCCTTGTGCGAAGGGGATGTTGATATCGCATTCTGGAGCTTGACCTCGACTCTATCTGAGTAGAGGGAGTTTGGAGACAGGACCTAAGTCTAACGAAAGTGTGTTTTATTGATAAAAAGGGAAAGTACAAAACTTCGATTATGCATGAAAGATAACAAAAGGATACTAAAACTGCTTAGGAAGAGGACTCGACTGTTGGGGTTGCCTCTGAGCATTGCCTGCACTATGTCAGCAACCAACTTATTGAAATTTTCTATTGATGTGGCAATGACGTTGGGAATTCTAGTGTCATCCATCTCACCGTCTCAGTTCAGATCTTAACTTAGTTTTCTTACACACGACACCAATTTGATCTTGGCTGATCATAATGTTGACGAATGAACCATCGATGAGTTGACATCGATGTTGACTCTATCGTTGTTCACCTTGGCGCAACAAGGACTTGTACAAAGATCCACAAAAGCCTGGGGAAAGAGTACAGGAAGGATGAGAGAATTAAAATGATGGTCGAAGGTTACCGATGCAGACACTTCGACGCTCTAGTTCGTTTAAAATTTGGGGATGAATAAGTAATTTAGGGTTTCTGGAGTTTTGGATGTGTGTGCACATACTCTCAGTCTAGGAGTGGGCAGCCTTTTATAAAGTTGAAGTTGGCTATGCTCTCACTTCTCCATGTGCTTCGCTCGCATTACTCATGTGTTCCTAAAATAAATGACTGTGTTGTTCCATTTCTTCCTAATTAAACGGTTATATTTCCCAGGTCATTCGCGAGAAGTAACGATTATATTATTTGTATCTACAACGTGCAACAGTTAATTATCAACTTAATGACCACAAATCACCTAGAGTCGAAAACGGCGTGGAATCAGGAATTGTTGAGAATTGGGGGCGCCATGGAATTGGGATTGTTTGGAGTCGGACTCTCTCTTGGGGTCGGGAATGCATCGAGCCGGAGATGATCCTGATCCAGTAGTGAGGCGGAATCAGAGCTATTGACTTCCTTAACCACATGACACCTTCTAATTACCTCCCACATCATCAAAGTCACCGGATAGTCTTCGAGACTGTTTTTCTCCCTACGTGATCACACAAAAAATCTACGACTGAAAGATCTGAAAATGATCTAGGAAGGAGTTCCAGTGATTCAGCATCAATTAGCAGCAGACTGAGCAGAATTAAGGTATAGAAAATGACAGTAAAGCTTCTAGTTCCTGTGACAGGAATGTGGATAGTAAGGATCCTTACTAAATAGATACTATGAAACGTATGCTTTCCTTTTGTTTATCATGGTTAAACAATTTGATCCCGCCTAATCTGGTGAAGAACAAACTCCCTACGCAGCTGACAAGATTAACACGCTTAACATTACACAACCATGAAACATCTCATCATAGCATTAATTACAGTAGCAACTTATGAGTAATATACATATATGTTCTGCAACTGATGGAAGCTTAATTAAAACTGCACACAAGCAAGAACCTCACCAGCCATGATCAACAAGATTAGCAGCATACTGGCGTTGTTTCTCGCAGTACTATTGCTGCTGCGACGGTGGTTACTATTGTCGCTCCTCGCCTTGCCTGCCGCAGCAGCTCCAAGGATTGGAATTGCTGATCCAGAGCCCGAGCTACTCGACGCCGGCTCGTGACCCTCGCTGCTGCCTCCGCGTGCGCTGCCGCTTTCGCTGCCCCTTAACAACCTTTCTGCTGCTCCTCTGCTGCTGCCGACCGCTGCAGCTGCTTTCTCCTCCTCATCGTCTACACGAGCGTATTTCCTAAACAATTAATCGATCGCTAACAGGGAAGACATGGGAAACACATGAGAATTAAAACCTGAATCACGAATTAAACTTGTGCGTTTGGAGTCAAGTGATTGAAGAGCGCATATATTAGAGCAAATGACGAAGAGTAAGAGCAAAGCTGATCTACTACTGTTTTCCATGGCGAGGTCAGAACAGTTCAGTATGCGTCGAGGTACGTTTCTCCTGAACTATTCCTTCTCGACCATAACAGTTCTAGTGGTTAACCTCTCCTTGGAATTTCTTGATTGGACGCAAGAAAACAGGGTGATGATATAGAAGACGGAGTGGCAGTGGTCAGTGGGAGCTGTCGCGATTAATATTTGCGTTGAATTAAGTTCGGTTCTCGCAGTTTTCGGTGCCGAATCTTGATTTTTGCTACCAAAACCGACGAAAGGCATAACCAATCTAAATTAAACAAGTGTTCGGAAAAGGACATGGGCCGTGTTCGGAATTTGTTCCGCCACGCTGATAGCACACTGAAACGCAAACAAATATCCATCAAACAAATGTTCTGAAAAGGACGTCGGCTCGGTCGCGGTGTTAGGATATCTCCATTAGGAAATTTTTAAAAAGATTTATGAAATAAGAAAATTAAGAAAAAAATTAATTATTATAAATATAAGATTTAAGATTTATAATTTAAAAATAATAATAATAATTTAAATATGTTCTTTTATCTCAAAATTAATAATATGAGTGGGATCGATGATTAATAATGCATAAAAAATTGATAATATAGGATGCATACAAAAATTATAAGGAAGTTTTCCTGTTGGAGAGAGTGATAAAATTTTATATTTTTATGTGATATTAAGATTGTATAATAGGGATTAAAAAAAACTCATAAAATTCTAATCATGGGAGATTCCTTAATTTGCTCCACATGCTATAGCACACTGATTGAGAGAGTAGAGAGTATTTAAAAAAGTTTCTTAGTTATTTTTTAGATTCTAGTCATACAAAGTGTTTGTGAATGTCAAATTCTGCTTTAATTTGTATAACTCTTACTCAAAAGTTAGAAGCAAGATTTTTTTTTTGCTTTTTCTTTTTTATTTATGATCTAGAATTAAAAGTTAATATTTATACCCTTAATAAATTTATCATTTTACATTATTACCACCATACTTTTAAATAAAATTTTATATTTTTATATTATTTATATTTTCAAAATTTTTTATACATATTTTATAAACTTATATAAATTTTGTCATTTTTAATATTTTTATATTTTCATTAATTTTATATCTTTTTTAAATATATATATATATTATTAAAAAAATTAATTTTGATATAAATATTCAAAATATAATAATAAATATATAAAATATTATTGAAAATGTATCAAAATTATATTTAGATAATTGAAAAAAAAATTTATATAATTTAAAGATATTATTATCATTTAACTAAAAATTAAATTTGAAAATAATTATTTATCAAACAATCAAACTTTACCTTGTATCACTTTTTGGCTTATACTTTCAAATATTTCATGTTTTAGCTTCTTACTGATTTTTACATAATCTCTATAAAAATCACTTTTTAAGAAGTAAAAACTCTCTCAAATACTCCCTGAGTCTCATGATTATTTTGCTAAGGACGAGGATTCCAGTAAAGCTGAATACCAAATTAAATTTATTAAAATATAATTAATTAAAATTTTAAGTAACTGAATTGATGGATTTTTACTATCAAAATTGAATAAACACAATCTATAAAAAAAATCAATTAATCATATTGATAATCAAATTAATTGATTTATATATATATATATATATATATATATATATATATTAATTTTTTTAAAAAAATAATTGATTTAAAAATCAATATATATTTATTATTTAATAAAAAATAATTTAAATGGTTTAATTAATTTTTAAAATTTGTAGTTGAAATTGTACTTATTTAATTGAAATGATTGTTTTTTTAAAACAAATTAAAAATAAATTGAACCGAATTTATAAATGAATTGAATTTGATTCATTATTTTGATTGAATTTAAATTTTATTATTCTCTAAATTTTTGCTACATTGTTTACAGATGTTTTATCATTATTCTTATGGGTTTATGGGTGGACGTATTTAGTATCTACATGACTATTTATTGTAATTAGCATATGTATGACGTAATTAGTATTTGCATGACTAAACAACTACTACAGTACTACCGCTTTCTAAATAATTTAACTACATCGGCAGCCCTCCTACTACAGTATTACCGATTTCTTAAAAATCTGATAGCTAATGGCCTATAATGACAGTCTGATTTTGTTCAAGGATGCGTTTTCTTCCTGGTTGGTTGTTGATGGGTCATCGAGATATGTACGCTCACACGCCGAAACTTGTCCCATCTTGCTGGGCCTGGCATTAAAAAAAAAAAAACAAAAATATTAAGTCTTACAATCAGGTGATGGCTAGATTTTTGCTGCAATAGTATGTATTTTTTAATTGATAATAAATATTTTAATTTATATTTAAAATCAAATATCTTATTTATCCGGATTAATTTGGAAAATTATATCTTATAAAATGTTTTCAAATAAATTTATTAAAATTGAGACTCCATCCTTAAATATTTAAAAAATTAAAACAATTACTCAACTCATTACTTGAGTTAAATAAAAATAATAATCCTTTCGTTTTAAGTATCGATCTTATTTCATATGGGTAGTGCTGCAATCGAATCGAGCCGAGCCGAATACCTGAGAGTTTGAGTTTGGCTCGTTTATTATCGAGCCGAGCTCGAGCTTAATTTATCGAATATAGTGATGGCTCGCGAACATATTCGAGCCTAATCGAGCCCTAAACGAACTTACCAAATATAAATTATTAATTAAATTATTCATCAATCTATTAAAAAAATAAATTATATATTCTAAAAAATATAAAATATTTACTAAAATCTATGATTTTATTCATACAAATGAGTTTTATTGGATATTTTATATTTATTAAATGTAAAAGTGTCAAAATTATATATTTAATATTAAATATTAATTTTATATTTTACGAACTAGCTCACGAGCTTATTAACGAGCCTGTTCACGAGCTAACGAGCCGAATACTGCTGAGTTTGAGTTTGGCTCGTTAATATTAACGAGCTTTATTAAACGAGCTCGAACGAGCTTCTATCGAACCGAGACCCGAATAACTGGCGAGCGACTTGGCTCATTTACACCCCTACATATGGGATATATTTTTATGTCTTAGTTTAAGTGTAAAGATCGTTTTATTTAAGTCGCAGTTTAATGACTATTTTTTTTATGCATCATTATAGTCTTCGTAGCTGATAAATTCAACATTTGTTCGGTCAATCTACAAGGATAAGAATAACTGCAATAGTGTCATCGCACGATCAAGGAGCATGTGAAGTGTTCATTCGAGCCCACCTCTGGCTCCACAAGTTAGTCCCATGACAAGTAGGGTATTCATTCGGGTAATTCGCGATGAAATTAATCTTAAGAACGCACATTTTCACCTATAAAACTATACCTCTCGCTCTCGCCCCGTCACCTCGCTCATTCTCTGCCTCCCGAATTTCTTATTAATTTTTTGCGCTTTTCGCTTTCTCTTTCTCTTTCTTCAGATTTCCTCACATCTCGATCCAAATCCAATCACTCCTCTCCTAGGAGAGCGATGTCACTGACAGCATCTCTCTCGATCAAACGTTGTTTTCGTGGTTATTCCTTCTGTTCTGCTTCGATCGACGACTCCTCGAATTGCTGTTAGGGTTCTTCTGGATTAGGGTTTTGGTCGCGCGCCGAGAGGATGACGAATGGGAAGCTGATGCCGAATCTCGATCAGAACAGTACGAAGGTCCTTAACCTCACCGTTCTCCAGCGGATTGACCCGTTCGTAGAGGAGATCCTGATTACCGCCGCTCATGTCACCCTCTACGAGTTCAGCATCGAGCTCAACCAGTGGGTACGTCTCGACTGGAAAATTTCATCCTTAATTGATTAATAATATTTCGGCCGGTTTTTGGTCGGTGTTATTGCATCTGATATTCTGATCTGGGGTTATTTTGATTTCCTTCAGAGCCGTAAAGACGTTGAAGGATCCCTATTCGTTGTCAAGAGGTAGTTGGGAGTCTCCCATCTAAAATTTTACGTTTTGTTATTATAGATTTCTTTTGATTCGAATCTGAGGTACCCGTGAATTATTGTTTCCCCTCATTCCGACAATTGCTCTGGTAAAGATAGGATCAAGTGTTGTATATATTTGTATTCTTTTCATGTTATTCTATACTCCTGGGAATTTTCATAGGGCGTTGGCTTCTAATTTGCTTCATTGAAGTTTTTTTTTAGTTTTTTTAAATTTTATTGTTGCTCTAATTGTCGCTTTCACTTTAATTAATTTGGTTATTTCTTTTATTACCAATTATGAAAAGAATTAAGTGCTTATGTATTTGCAGGAACACACAACCTAGATTTCAATTTATCGTGATGAATAGACGTAACACAGGTTGGAAATTGGTTCCTGTTAAAGTTATTTTATTTATTTATTTTTGCAGTTTTCTTAATATTTTTTGTTATGCTTCTTCCTTTATGCTGTGTTTAGTTGGAAGGGAGGAAGTATGAGACAATGGGGGCAATTTAGGTGAGGGCAAAGAAGAGAAATGAATTACTTTATCATTGTCATCACTTATTTCCACCTATTCTGTTTACTTGAAAGGAATAGGAACGTAAAAGTCATATCACCAACATATAACATATGTTGTATTTATTGGATACTCAAACTTCAGTCTTTTCTTTTGTGGAAGTAGAATGAGTTGGATAGAATTAAATTCCTTTCTCTCCTTTTCCATCCTATAAAAAAAAAGTGAAATTGAAAAATTCATTTCTTAGTTCTTACCTTTATTTCCCCTCCTATTTCTGTCGAAGTAAGCACTCTTAGTGGTCAGTTTTAGTAGTAAAAATCTGCAAATGAAAAGTTATCTGTAGATCTGTTGTTAAAAACCTTTTCTTGCAGACTCCAAATGGATTTTTAGTCTATTTGATATTTTCAGAGACATTTCGACTTTCTAGTTGCCTAGGGATTCTGTTGTCAGTGTTCTCGTGGGAAAGAATACACTTGGCAGAGCCACAGAGTGAACACGGATCTAGAGCTTTGAAATAATAGGGATTCTAAAGAATCAATAATGAGCAAGCGCCAAGTAATAAGTTGTAGATTAGGGATGCAGTAGGGGATTACCTACCTTGTTTTCTCATATCTTTGAAAACTGGCTGTTGGGAGGGACAATAGGAAGTATGAGAAACACAAGCTTATAAAAGCAGAAGATTGGTTGGAATTTGCCTCTGAACAGGAGGATATTATTTTTCAATTTACCAATTTCATATACTTTTGAGTCTTCAGTTGAACACACATTAATACATTATACTACACTAAACAAAAACTTGAAGCCCTGTTTTTAGTCAGTTACGTTTATATCCACTATTGGGCTGGATATGAGGTCACTTCTTCATCAAACCAAATTCATTAGATTTCTTTCTATTATACTGAGAAAACCTTTTTTGGTCTTCCTCCACCTATAAAATTTCCATCCCTAACTAATTGGACCAGTAATATTATATAATCTTTTGATCATCTATTTGATTTTATTAAACATGTGTAATCATAAACAAATGAGAAGGATGCCAATCATCCTTCTTGGCTTTCTTTTGACACTGTTGTTTGTCTCTGCATCCCAAGTCGATATGGGCCTTTTTGTATTATGGGGATGACATATATGCTGTGGCTACTTTGTAGTTTTTAGCAGGGTTTAAAAAAAAAACAATCATCTTCCACTAGTCATTTATGGTCATATTAGAGATTTCTTATTTAAATAAAAGACAATATCTGAATCTAAACAACTAGGAACTAGGAAGATTTTTGTAGATTCTATTTATTATTTAGTTGGCACACTAAAACAACCAATCTAGCTTAAGTCATCTTTAACTCTATAATCAGATCAATATGTACCTATTTTGTCATGAGTTTACTTTATATATATATATATATATATATATATATGAAATTCTCATGCTCAAGTTTGTTTTATGCCAATTAAAAATTGGTCCAATATAAGCTGAATAATAAGTCGATCAGAGGCTAATTCAGAAATGATCAGATGAAAATTGTATGAATTAGGAACTTTTTTGTAAATAGCCAAAAAAGTGCCTGTATATTCCACTGTGAATTAGTATTAGAAATTCAGGATGTTTTAAGATGTGCTTCAAAAGGTTCAGTTTCTTGAAACACATTCTAATTTGTTAGAAATGACTGATAGTTTCTTCAAAAGTGAAATAGCCAAAAAAGTGCCTGTATATTCCACTGTGAATTAGTATTAGAAATTCAGGATGTTTTAAGATGTGCTTCAAAAGGTTCAGTTTCTTGAAACACATTCTAATTTGTTAGAAATGACCTATTTTGTCATGAGTTTACTTTATATATATATATATATATATATATATATATATATATATATATATATGAAATTCTCATGCTCAAGTTTGTTTTATGCCAATTAAAAATTGGTCTAATATAAGCTGAATAATAAGTCGATCAGAGTCTAATTCAGAAATGATCAGATGAAAATTGTATGAATTAGGAACTTTTTTGTAAATAGCCAAAAAAGTGCCTGTATATTCCACTGTGGATTAGTATTAGAAATTCAGGATGTTTTAAGATGTGCTTCAAAAGGTTCAGTTTCTTGAAACACATTCTAATTTGTTAGAAATGACTGATAGTTTCTTCAAAAGTGCTTGTATATTCTCTGTGATTTATCAATTTTGGTAGCCAGGTTCGCTGTATGTGCTTCTTTTGGATGACAGATAATCTAGTCGAGGATCTTTTGGGAGACTTTGAGTATGAAGTTCAGATTCCCTATCTTTTATACCGAAATGCAGCTCAAGAAGTAAATGGCATATGGTTTTATAATTCACCTGATTGTGAAGCAGTGGCAAATCTCTTTAGCAGGTACGGTGCTGCTAAAGTGATCCCTGATGTGTCATTTGCTCTTATCACTATGGATGTTGATTCATATTCCATATTATGTAACTTAACATTATTTTTATATTTGTGAACTTTATTTTAAAATTATGGTTTGGGGATCGCTTTTAATTTGATGTCAAACTTTTTCCAAATCATGACAGTGAACTTATATTTTCAAATGGTCATCTAGTTCATTTTTGTGTTAATCCACCTTTTATTTAAGTAATATGTAATTATTAATAAAAGAACATATATTGAGATGTTATATTGATGAAAAAAATAACATGTATACTCAAAACCTTTGCTCAAGGATAGGGTATTAACTCGCTGCTCTTCAATTTCTTATGGTGGATATCAAAATACAAACAATTATCTGGTGCATCATTCTCATTTCTATATATTTCATACTGAACAAAATAAAGGATATGAAATTAGGCATTCCTGTACCATTCATCCTAATTCCTTTTTTATGATTCCATGTTGCCAATCAAGCCATTCTGTTATTTGGCAATCCTTTGAAAGAAATTGGCTATCAGATGGAAAGCAAAGGCAGCAATGAACATTACTTGCCAGCTGTATCATGTGATGCTTTATTGATATAGTTCATCAATGATTTACGTATTGCTAATGATATCTAGTTACCATATGGAGCATCTAACTTGTTCAAGAACAATCAAGCTTTTATTTGACCATCTGAATCATTTTACAACCTGAAGTTTATTTGTAGATAAGATTGCCGCTTGACATTTTTTACTCCATGGAATTGTTATACTTATTTTTTATCATTAATGTATCAATATTTATTCAAAACTATCTGAAATTTTGTTTATGTGCAATCATATATTTGTGCAATGGTCTACTATCCCATGATGTCATAAAAAAGATTCAAGTGTCCAGACAAAAGGGTATAGGTAAATTTTTTTAATGATTTCTAAGCATCGATCTGGAAACCAACAATTTGCAGATGCAGTTTTTTGAATTTCTATTGATCACTGTTTTATTCTACATTGCAACTAGGAAGTT
>JAGFNQ010009532.1:0-22293 GCA_024364735.1 Boesenbergia rotunda
ACCAGACCGATCAGGAGCCAGTCAATGGGCGAAACGCATACTCCCTGATCGGTCACCAGATCGATCAGGAGCAGCACAGTAGGTTCCCAACCTCACTGTGTGCTCCCTGATAGGTCACCAGACTGATCAGTCATCGCTGGATCAGTCACCAGACCGATGCACGAAGGAGCAGCGTGCCAGATTCCTTGATCGGTCACCAGACCGATCCAGGGACTCAAACCTAGACCTCCAAGCTAAGTTTTCATCCACCTTAGCCCTCCAAGCTAAGGATTTTTCACCTAACTCTCCGAGTTGGGAATTTGCACCTAACCCTCCAAGTTAGGACTTTTCACCTAGCCCTCCAAGCTAGGACTTTTCACCCAACCCTTCCGAATTAGGACTTTTCCAAACCTAGCCCTCCAAGCTAGGACCTCACCCTCCAAGCCAGGACTTTTTCACCTAATTCTCCAAGATGGAAATTTGCACCTAACCCTCCAAGTTAGGACTTTTCACCTAGCCCTCCAAGCTAGGACTTTTCACCCACCTCTTCCGAATTAGGACTTTTCACACACCTAGCCCTCCAAGCTAGGACTTTCAACACCTAACCTCCCAGATCAGGATTTTCCAACACTTAGCCCTCCAAGCTAGGATTTTCCATACCATGTCTGATCCTCGATCAGGACTTAATCATCATCAATAATCATCCACCTAAACTAAAATCGATGTCAACACCAAAACAACAATCAGGGCCAGATTGCATCAACACTTAGATCCAAAGACCCTAAAGTAGTAGACTTGTGGAATTCTCCCATTCCACAACTCAAAGGGGGTTTTACCTAAGAACCTATGAACCAAAACCCGATTTTGAATGTAACAAGCGGTATTAACCGCTTCAGCCCAATAATAGCTAGGAAGGGAATATGCATTATGTATAGTTCTAGGACCTTCTTGTAGGGCTCTGTTTCTCCTTTCTACTACCCTATTTTGTTGAGGAGTCCTTGGGCATGAAAATTCATGCTTATACCCATTTTCTACACAAAATTGTGAGAAACTTGAGTTTTGAAACTCCTCACCGTGGTCACTCCGAATTCGGTTAATCTTTAGGTGTTTTTCATTCTCAACCCTCTTACTAAAGCCTATAAAGATTTCTAAGGTATCGTCCTTATGTTTCATAAAGAAAACCCATGTAAATCAAGAAAAATCATCTACAATGACTAAACAATATTTACTCCCTACTAGTGAGGGAGTACTATGGCAATCAAAAAGGTCAATATGCAAAAGTTTTAAAGGTAAAGTAGTGTTGGTTAGGGTTTTACCTTTATGTGATGATTTTGATTGCTTTCCCTCTTGGCATGCATCACACAATTTGGTCTTCTCATACTTGATCATAGGTATCCCCTTCACCAACTCCTCCTTGGCCACTCTTGCAATGCTCCTCATGTTGACGTGCCCAAGTCTTCGGTGTCACAACCACCCTTCTTCTTCTCAATGGTGTCCCTACCAATAATTTTGAGTTTCCCACTATTTCCAAAGGAAACTGTCCCTTCTCTTAGGTAGCTTATAGTGGTGAACTTGCTCACATCTCCGGCCATGTCTTGAGCATCCACTATCTACTATCCACATGTTTGAGGCCTCCTTCACCTTCACCTCACTTACCGAAGCTTCTGACTCGGATGATGATGATGAGCCGCTTTCGTCACTACTTGAGCTTCTCTCATCGTCCGATGACTCCATGTGGTCCACTCCCATAAGTGCAAAATGTGACACTTGCTCCTCATCCTCCTCCGAGGATGATGGATCATCCCAAGTCACCTTGAGGTTTGTGGCACTCTTCTCCTTTCCCTTGGTCCTCTTCTTGTCACTCCTCTTCTTTTCTTCCCTTCTCTTTGGTTGGGGACACTCATTCTTCATGTATCCCTCTTGGTGGCAGTTGTAGCAGATAATGTCTTTTGCCTTGCCCTTACTCTTGGATCCTTCCCTGGCATAAAACTTGTTAGAAAAACTTTTAAATGCCCTACGCATCTTTCTCACCATGAAGGCCTCTTGGTCGCTATCCATAGAGGCACTGGATTCCTCTGAGTCGGATGAGGAGGAGTAGACCACCTTCTTCTTCTCCTTCTTCTTCTTCTTCTTCTTCTCCTTTTCTGCAACAAAAGCTATACCTTTCTCTTTGGACGAAACATTAGCTTGCTCATGCAATTCAAACTCACAAAATAAATCATCTAATTTAACTGTAGACAAATCTCTTGATACTTTGTAGGCATCAACCATTGATGCCCACAAGGTTGTTCTCGGGAAGGATTGTAGTACATACCTTGCGAGATCCCGATTTTCAACTTTCTCTCCAATCACATGGAGTTCGTTGATGATCTCCTTTACCCTTCCATGCAACTAGCTCACGGTCTCATTGGTCTTCATGGATAGGGATTGGAGCTGGGCAACGAGTAAATCCTTCTTTGCCCTTCTTGACTTGTTGGATCCTTCATTGAGTTCAACGAGTTTCTCCCATAGTTCTTTGGCGCTCTTGAACGACCCCACATTGTTGAGTTTCTCCTTTGAGAGCCCGCACTGTAGAGTGGTGGTGGCCTTCGCGTTGGTTTGCGCCTTCTTCATGACTTCCTTGGACCATGCTCTCATAGGTAGTGGCTCTCCTCTTTCGTCGATGGGTGCATCGAATCCATCTGCAACACTTATCCAGTTTTCAATATCATTCATCAAATAATATTGCATTCTACCTTTCCAGTATGCAAAGTCGTTCCCGTCGAAGAAAGGAGGCGTGTAGTGCTGTAACCCTCTTGAAACACCATTTTCTTTTACTCTGGTCGACAGTGAGTTCTCCCGAAGCGAACCGGCTCTGATACCAATTGTACGATCGAAGGCGTTGCTAGAGGGGGGGAGAATAGCACTTTTTCCAAATTCTCTACAAGATTGTTAGCGCAATACAACAAAAATATAATGAAAAACAAGAAAGCAATGCTAACACAGGAATTTTACTTGGTATCCACCCGAACGGGTGACTAATCCGAGGATCCACGTGGTTGCACACTCTCCACTATGAAATCCTCCTTCAAAGGTAGAGAAACCTTTACAAGCGTTGTCTTCCTCTTTACAGAATGCGATGAAGAACGAGAGGAAGATCGGATGACTAGTCGCACGAATAGCACTTCGTTACAGTAGAAAAATCGTACCGTTCACGTGCAGAAAAGCCCCCCTTTTTATAAGAGAACAGGACAACTTCGCAATCTGTCCAGACCCGCACCAGTCGACTGTCCCTGGGGCAGTCGACTGGCCTAGCATTAATTGCTAGACAACGGCTAGCCAAAGGCTAGTTTTCGGGGGTCACCAGTCGACTGCCCTTGGGGCAGTCGACTGGTCCGAGGCTATAATCTCTCTGTGAGTTTTGGCAGTCGACTTCCCTCAGGCCAGTCGACTGCCCTCAGACCAGTCGACTGCCCTGCCTCTCAACTCACTTATAGCCACTCCGAACACTCTCCTTCACGTGTGCCTTCAGGTCTGCTCCATTGTCTTACCCCTTGAAGTCTTCGTCCTCTGGCTATCGTCTCTCGGATGCGCACACAAGTCTTCCCTTGGGTTGCCTCCATGCCACCCTTCACGTTTGTTCACTTCCCGGCTTGCCCTTGGAGTCTTCCTCCCTCGGCTCTCGTCCCTCGGATGTATTCTGTATGTGTGATTCTCCAAGACCTGCAAACTTAATCACACATATCAAATACAACATAACACCCTAACCTTATACTTATTGGCACACACATCAAAATCATGACCTTCCCGATCATTCTTGGGTCGATTGCCTCAACACAAAAGCTTGAGGAAGAGAATTCCTCCTTGAAAACTCAAGTCAAGGAGCTCAGAGTTGCCTTAGAACGGTTCACTTCGGGTTCCAAGGGTCTTGACATGATTCTTGGATAATAGAAGTCCATTCTCAATCGATCCGGACTAGGTTATTGAACCAAGTCGAGACAATGTTCGTATTATTCTGTATTGAACCAATCTAGAACCCAAGTCCAAGCATGGGTCCCCAAGCTGTGTTTAAATAAACAGGGTGGACCAAACTAGTACTGGATCCCCAAGGACAAGATTCACATCTTGCCTAACCCTTATCGAGGCTATAGTCCAGGGGAGCCAATATAAAAACCATATTTATAGTTAGATAATTTTACTAAATTGCTTGCTTGCTTGTCTATTTTCTTTTTGCAATTTTTAATTATCATGCTCAGATTTAGGATTGGTTAGATTAAGGACAAATGATTGAGTTGAAATTTGAACAACATAGTATTGGGTGAAGGTGAGATGATAGTACGTTAGGGAAGGCCTTCTAATAAGGTCAAGTATATCCTACTTGGTCTGTTTAGTCTGGTGGAACTAGCTGAAGCTACTCATCCAAGACCCAAACTAGTTTGACCAAAATCTTTCAGGAAGTAATTTGAAGACAAATTTTTAGTAAAAAGCTTTGTCAAGGAAAGAGTTGTTGCTCCAATAAGGCTAAAGCCAAAGAAGGCCTTGTGCCTCACCAAGACCTGGAAGGCAATTACAGAAAATCAAATTCAATTTACTCTTTATTAAATTTGAATCTAACACAAATTTCAATTAATCTTAGATTCAACATATTTTCAAAATCAATAACCTTAAATAGTTTTCTAAAATAATTCAACTCTTTCAAAATTAACTATTTTTCAAAATTAAAATTTTATGTTGAAAACTAGTCTCACAAAACCCATATGGTTAACATATTTGATAACACTAGATTGGGTGAGACAAACTAGGCTGTGAAATTCAATTCAAGCTATCCCTAAGTCTAATGGATCCAAATCAACAAATACTTTATGTGTAGGAACATAAAGATTTGGACCAGTGGATGTTGGATAGTGGATGCTCCAGACACATGACTGGAGACAAATTTGTTGGAGCAATCGGCCCTAAGATGGTGCGGAGAGACCATAGGTTTTGATGTTTGGGCAAAGGGTTTAAGTTAGGTTTTCCCTTGTATTCTTATATGTGTATGTTGAGTGTGCAGGTTGTACAGGTTACACATATGGACTTGACTGGACGGCCTCAGTACGGTGAAGGATGGCATGGAGGCAAGCTGGAGGCTTGCGTGCGCATCTGAGGGACCTTGGAGAGCAGGGACGATGAGCTGATGGGCGTGGACTTCGAGGCGTACGTGAAGGGTGGCATGGAGGCAAACTGGAGGTTTGCGTGTGCATCCGAGGGACGAGGGCTGAAGATGAAGAGGGTGCGAAGGCAACAGTCGAGGCTGCGGAGGAGGAGTCAGTCGAGTCGTGAGGATCGAGTGCTGTGTGAATGTACTTGGGAAAGGGTTCAGCTACGGACCAGTCGACTGCCCTGGGGGCAGTCGACTGGTAGGTGGCTGGTGAGCTGGCAAATTCGAATGTTGGGAGTGTCAACGGTCGAATTTGGCTGGCACCAGTCGACTGCCCTGGGGGCAGTCGACTGATAGCGAGAAATCAGCCCCGAGCCCTATTTAAAGAGGACTTCGTGATGGCTGAGTTTCTTGAAGAAACTTGTCTTGGTTAAGGGCAAGTTAGTAGTCTTCGTGTCCAGAGCTTTGTTTGGTGTTGTGGTGAGGTTTCTCCACCCACAAGGAGCGACACGTGATAGCCGGAGGTTATCCGGGGAGTGATCCACTGACGGATTGTTGGATTAGTCACTCGGCCGGGGTGGATACCAACTAAATACGGTTTGTTAGCATTGTTCCTTTGCTTTTATTGTTTATTATTATTGTTTCCGCTGCGCATACTAACAACGTAGGAAGAACAAGCCGAGATTTGCTATTCACCCCCCTCTAGCAGACACAAACGATCTTACAATTGGTATCAGAGCGAAGGACCGCTCTCGATTGGACTAACCGCCGAGAGAGCAAAAGGCTAGAGAAGATGGCGCGTGAAGAGCGCTTAGGGGACGACATCAACATTCCACCTCCTTACGATCGAGAAAGTTTTGATTATTGGAGGATGCGAATAGAGGTATGGTTTAATATGGATTGGGATTTAATGATTGCACTAACACATCCATTTGAAGTTCCGAGAGATAAGCATGGGAAGAAGCTTCGACCAAGATATTGGACCAAGGAGCAACAAACGCAATCGAAGGCAAATGAGAAGGTAATTTCAATATTGCTTACGGTTTTGCCTAATGATATAATTAGCGGTGTAGGTGAATATCAAAATGCACACGATTTGTGGAACAAGATGGTAGCATTCCATGAAAATCCTACACAAATTCAAGAAGTATAAAAGCCTAATGAAGTGAGTTTAATGGTCCAAGAAGAGGAGGAGGACAAATCGGATGAAGAAAGAAGTTCAACATCCGAAGAAGAGGAGAAAAAGGAAAAAGGAAAAGAGGTATCCATCTCCTCAAGTGAAGTGGCACAAGAAAGTGAAAGGTCATCCACCTCATCAAGAGAGGAAGATGAGGAATCAAGTTCAAGAAGTGAGGGGGAGGAGAGACCCTCATCTGTACAAGTACAAGAAGAAGCTTCAACCTCCACTCCAACCTCCACCAAAGCCAAGAACAAAGATCATATCACGTGCTTTGGTTGCAATGAAAAGGGGCACTACAAGGACAAGTGCCCAAAAGGTAAGAAGGAGGTAAAATCTAAACCCGAGTCCATTCGATTTAAATCTAACGTGGGTTGTAGAATTGGTGAAGCTCAAGTTAAAAGGTAGAAGATTCGATGCTTCACATGTGGAGAACTAGGGCATTATCACACTAAATGCCCTAGAAAGGGTGAGCTAAAGAAGATGGAAAATCTAAGAAGATGGGAAAAAGAAGAAAGAAGGAAGAAAAGAAGCTTCCAACAAGGAGGAGCTCCTAAGGTAAGGGAGGTAATTCCTAACCTTAAGTTAAAGTGCAATTTCAATTCTAGCTCCTCTATGCATGTTAAAACTAGTGCAAATTATTCATCAATGCATACTAGAAATCATGATAAATGCTTGATTGTACATAGCAATGGTTTTAAATATCATGATAGGAATAGGGTTACAAGGTTGATCAAAACCCTAGAAAGGTCATACATCATGAAAAATCAAAGACCTCTAGACCTAAGGATCAAGGCAAAAATTCCAAGAAGGGGAGGGATGTGCCTAGAAAGGAGGGTAGGTCTAGAAATATCCAAAGTGGACATGTGGATTCTAGGTTTAGGAACCTAGAAAGGGAAAATCAAGCTTTAAGGGAAAAGCTTGATAGGCTAGAGAAAACCCTAGAGAGATTCACTATTGGATCTAAGGGTTTAGATATGGTGTTGGGTGGGTTAAACCGCACCAATGATAGATCGGGGTTGGGATACCGGTCTAAGAACTCCCATGCCAAGGGAAAGAATATGCTAGGGTAGCATATGATTATGGCAAGAAGGGGGAGTGCAAAAATGGCAAGGGAATGCCATCAAAAGGAAAAGAAAAGGTCTTAACTAAGGACAAGGGGTCCAAGGTTAAGAGGGTTGAGTTCGTAGGCCAAGAGTCACCGAAGGTTCACCGGTGTGGTTTAGCATTTGTTGAGTCACCTAGGGAGGTGGCTAGGGCTAAGAGCTCAAGGGAGAGCTCTAGAAGCCTTTGGGATATATGGTAATTGACCTTAGGAGGGGTGCTCCTAGTGGTCTAGATGGACCATGGAGTGTGCCAAAAGAATTGGAGACGGACTTGAGTCTCAATTCTTGGGTTTTGGCATGGTGTTTTTAAGTTTCATGCATGGAAATATGACATTGGGTTCATATTGCATGAGAATTGGTTTTTGGTGTGTAATTTCCATGTAAATTAATGCTAGGGATGCATTGTGGGGTGACATGGGCAAAGACATCAAGAGGAAACCAAAACTAGAACTTTTGGTCAAGGTTTGATTGAAGTTTTTGGCTAGTTTTGGGTTTTGTGTCAAACTTGGGAATGGTGATAGATACATTTTGGAATGTATTTTTCCCAAGTAGATATGGGTACCACAAACCTCTCCACAAAATTTGGGAATTTTTGGAGATTTGTGGAATTTTTGGCGCATTTCTGAAGTTCGTCAGAAATGGTGAAATTTCAGACTTTCAGAGTATCAGTCGACTGCCATTTTGGCAGTCGACTGGTCAAGGCCAATTTTTGTATCAGCAGCTTGTTTGGTGTTCAAATGATGTAAAACAAGTGTATGGGGGGCTAGTACACATTATTTATGATCATTGGGGATTAAAAGAACCGATAATTGGGGTATTATTGGGGTGTTTTTGATGTATGACAATGGGGGAGAGATGTTGGGTTTAAGTTGGGAAACCAAACTTACCTTTGCTAGAAACCCTAGGTTTAGGGGGAGTTGAGATTAAGGGGGAGTATGATTGCTCCACTTTTGGCATAAGGGGAACCTTGGAGAGGTTCTTAAAATGCCTTTGTAAGTCCAGTATAAGGGGGAGCTTGGGAGAAGCTTTAAAAAGCCCGGTTTGGTAGAAAATCCTAACTTGGAGGGTTAGGTGGGAAAAGTCCTAGCTCGGAGGGCTAGGTGTTGAAAAATCCTAACTTGGAGGGTTAGGTGGTAAAAGTCCTAGCTCGGAGGGCTAGATGTTGGAAAATCCTAACTTGGAGGGTTAGGTGGTGAAAATCCTAACTTTGAGGGTTAGGTGTGGGATGCCTTGGGATAGGATCCAGTTATGCATTGCATATGCATTCATTTAGCATGGTTTTTGCTATTTACTACTATCTTGCTTTCCTAACTTAAGCGGATTGCCAAACATCAAAAAGGGGGAGATTGTTGGAGCAATCGGCCCTAAGATGGTCCGGAGTGACCATAGGTTTTGATGTTTGGGCAAAGGGTTTAAGTTAGGTTTTCCCTTGTATTCTTATATGTGTATGTTGAGTGTGCAGGTTGTACAGGTTACACATATGGACTTGACTGGACGGCCTCAGTACGGTGAAGGATGGCATGGAGGCAAGCTGGAGGTTTGCGTGCGCATCCGAGGGACCTTGGAGAGCAGGGACGATGAGCTGATGGGCGCGGACTTCGAGGCATACGTGAAGGGTGGCATGGAGGCAAACTGGAGGTTTGCGTGCGCATCGGAGGGACGAGGGCCGAAGATGAAAAGGGCGCGAAGGCAACAGTCGAGGCTGCGGAGGAGGAGTCAGTCGAGTCGTGAGGATCGAGTGCTGTGTGAATGTACTCGGGAAAGGGTTCAGCTAGGGACCAGTCGACTGCCCTGGGGGCAGTCGACTGGTAGGTGGCTGGTGAGCTGGCAAATTCAAACGTTGGGAGTGTCAACGGTCGAATTTGGCTGGCACCAGTTGACTGCCCTGGGGGCAGTCGACTGATAGCGAGAAATCAGCCCCGAGCCCTATTTAAAGAGGACTTCGTGGTGGCTGAGTTTCTTGACAAAACTTGTCTTGGTTAAGGTCAAGTTAGTAGTCTTCGTGTCCAGAGCTTTGTTTGGTGTTGTGGTGAGGTTTCTCCACCCACAAGGAGCGACACGTGATAGCCGGAGGTTATCCGGGGAGTGATCCACCGACGGATTGTTGGATTAGTCACTCGGCCGGGGTGGATACCAACTAAATACGGTTTGTTAGCGTTGTTCCTTTGCTTTTATTGTTTATTATTATTGTTTCCGCTGCGCATACTAACAACGTAGGAAGAACAAGCCGAGATTTGCTATTCACCCCCCCTCTAGTGGACACAAATGATCTTATAAAATTGAAATTCACCGAAATCAAGTTCAAGAACCTAGGCTCAGCAGCATTTGGAAACAATGTTACACTCAAAGTCATTGGGTCAGGTAACATTGAACTTAAATCTGATTTCATTATTATGAATGTTCTCTTGATTGAAAATTTTAAGTTCAATTTGCTTAGTATTAGTCAACTCTGTGATACTGGTTACATAGTTACCTTCACCAACTTTAACTGCGTTATTAGAAACATCCAAGACTCAGAAATAATGCTTAAGGGTACTAGAAAAAATAATGTTTATACTATTAGTCTACCCTTAGTACGAAAATGCTTTCTGACGCAATTAGAAGAATCTAACATTTGGCATAGGAGATTAGGTCACACTCATGTCAAACTAGTCTCAAAAATTACCCAACTTGGTTTAATTAAAGGTGTACCTAAAATCAAGAATTTTGAGAACACAATTTGTAACTCATGTAAACAAGGTAAACAAACTAAGTCTTCTCACAAACCACACTTGAGCTCCTGCACCTTGACCTATTTGATTCACATAGAGCCAAGTCACTAAGCGGGAATCGGTACTGCTTAGTAATTATCGACGATTACTCTAGGTTTACCTGGGTTAGGTTCCTGAAAACTAAGGATGAAAAACCCTGAACTTATTTATTGACTTATGCAAAATGATTGAAAATCAAAATGATTCTAAAATTAAAAGACTTAGGAGTGATCACGGGGGAGAGTTTGAAAATAAAAGGTTTGAGGAATTTTGCAAAATCAATGGGTATTTTCATGAGTTTTCCTGTCCTAGAACCCCCAACAAAATGGGATAGTAGAAAGAAAAAATAAACCCTTCAGGAAGCCGCTAGAACCATGCTCAATAATTGTAATACCCGCCCTTCCCGTCCTACGATGTAGGCAGAAGGTGGCGTTACGCTAACATACATATAGGCATATGAATATCTTAATGCAGCGGAATTATTTAAAACTTTATACATATGCGTCTAAACCATGCAATTTAAACTTGAAACATGTTAATGTATCTTAGCTATCATCCTTAAACATGGTTACTTGGTAAACATAACATTTGTCATAACATAAGACATAGCATGTGAGATATAACATTCTTGAATATACTTGTATTAAACACAACTTATCCTACCATCAAGCTTAAGCCAACTTATTGTTCTAAATGAACACATCATGGTATAGCATGTTAACATCATAATTTAGCAACGATAATTGTAGCAATAGAGCATGATATAACAATCACATAAATTGTTCATAAGCAACATAAGTAGTAAGTGTGTTTTAGACAAAACCATCATAAGTATAGCATAAAACTAAAGAGGGCAATGCAAAATATAAGACATGTGACAAAGTATAAGTATTAGAATCTTTTTCTTTTTCATTTGCCATGTCACTGCCACTCACACACACTTGCCCCTCCTACTGCTTCCCTTAGCTTAATATCCTCTTGCTTGATCTACGGTATAAGAAAGTAAAACTTATAAGCACATAGGCTTAGTAAGACTCTTTCCTACTCACTAAAATCATACGTCACATATAGTCAATAGAAAGACATAACATGGAGAGTGTAACATAAACAAAACATATCAAGAGAGGGTGTTCATAAAGCATTTGACATGAAGAGGCATATAGATGTGCATGAAAATACATAATCATATAGAAGTGCTTAACATGAAATGAAGGTGCATAGAGTTCATGGCATAAGAAGTACTTGACATAAAATATAAGCATATGAACATACTTGACATGACATAGTTCTTGACATAAATATAAGCATATAATATACTTGACATGACAAAGATGCATAACATGAATTAATGCATGAGTTAAATGCATATAACATAAGGATGCTTATTTGAAAATCATAATTATAAATACTTAAACATAATCATAACATCATGGGGGCCCCGGCTTGTACCACATACATATATACATCATTTGCGTGCATCCCTAAGCAAATACGAGATAGCTAGTCTCGACCTACTAGGGTACTAGGTTACCTTTAACCTAGGGACAACTACGGTAGTCCAGAATTGAGGCTTTCATAAGGAGTCCATCCCTGTTGGACAGCTGCGGTAGTCCCAGAACCGAGGACAGCTACGGTAGTCCTGAACTGAGGCTTTCATAAGGAGCCCATCCCTTGGACCCTTGGGTCTGGTACAAGCCCATCCATAAAGTAAAATAACTTCATATGCTTCATCATTCATACATTCATAGAACATACATAGCATACTTAAAGACATAAACATTATCTTAATACATGAAGCATGGTATAAAGCATACTTAATATTTCATCATTCATACTTAATGCATAACATCATTATGCCTTACAGGCATGAACATCATCTTCATTCATAAGGCATGACATACATACATAATTATGCCTTGAAGGCATAAACATCATCTTAGTTCATAAAGCATGCATGATCATGGTACATAAGGTAAGCATGCATAGTTAAGTTTTACATACATGGTATATATCACATAGCCTACATGATCATAGTATCTATCATAAAGCATGCATGGGTAGGATCCATATGAACATGATACATACTACATAGGTTCATGAAATTCAACATAAAACATGCATAGGTCTACATAACCATATTATATATCATAATTCATATGTTCAAGGCTTTTAACATAATGCATGCATAATTCTACATAACATGAGGCATACTTCATAACACATGTGTTCATGGTATATGGTTTAAAACATTCATAAATAAAACCTACTAAATCATGGCACATAACATAAGCATACAAGGTCATGATGCATGACACATAAAGTTAGGGTTTAGGCATCATAAAATTCATACAACATGCTTGAACATATATCTACATCATAATAAGCTATAAACAAGTACTCTTGGAACCCTAACCTAACCCAAATCTTAGTTTAGGTGCTTGGCCGAAAGTTGGAAAAAAAAAGAATCCCATTATTCAAGCAACATGTGAGGTACCATAAGTAAAGTAAGCTCATACAATACATACAATGCCATAGGAAGCCATTAGAACCCATGATTGGGGCTAACCCTAAGTCCTAGCCCTACAACTTGGTCTTGGCCGAAACCCTAGAGGGTCACAAGTATATGGAAACAATCATATAATTCACAATTAACATCCAATACAATACATACAATGCCATAGGAAGCCATTAGAATACATGATTGGATAACCCTAACCCCTAGCCCTAACATTTGGTCTTGGCCAAAACTTATAGGGGTCCTAAGTCCATGGAAAATTCATGTAATTCACAATTAATATCCATTATATCATAGGGAATCATAATAAGCATGCTTGGAGGGTTAGATCAAATCCTAACCATGGAAGTAGGGAAGTGGCCGAAACTTGTAGAGGGTCTTAGGGTGCTACAAAAATTCCACAACTCATAATTTATTCTTTATTTATCATGAGAAAGCATTAGGAAGCATAAGTGAGGTTTTAACATCATCCGAGATCCAAAAACATGCTTGGCCGAAAGTTATAGGAACCCTAGTTCATGGTGTTCTCAACATAGAGCCCAACAAAATCTTAAATCATGAAAGATAACATCAAAACTATTATACCACAGGTGAGGGAGTCTTACCATTCTTTATCTTGGTTATAAACCTTGAATAGAAAATCAAAAAAAAAAACCTTCTTAACCTTAGAACACTCCTTGCCCTTGTAGCCTTGTAGAAGAACCTAGATCTTCAAGAGGGAGTCTTCATGTGAAGTTTTCCAAGGGAAAAGGCCCCTTGTGGCTCACGGCAAGGAGGAGGCAAGGAGGAGGAAGAAGAAGGAAGAGGAAGAGCCTTGGTGGAAGAAAAGTAACTTAAGCCTCTTCACTTCTCATCCAACCTTTTTATACTAAGTGAAGGAGCATGGTGTTTCTTCACATGGTGCCTCTTCACCTTCATTAACCTCAACTAAAATCTTCTTCCTTTTCCACTAGCACTCCCTTGCTAGGTGAATTAGTTAGTACATGCATGATGAGGCTCTAGGTCTAAGGTTCAATCCTTGGTGCACGCACTTTATTTTTATTCCATTTACTCTTATTTTTGGCAAGGCCTATATAAGAGCCCATCAAGAGTTATGCTAATATTCCTAATTGGAATTCATTTCTATCTATATGTTAAAATTCTACCTAAGGTCCACTAATAGCCATGGTACTAGAAGAGCCAATGTAAGACCCATTAGTACTTAGCTTTTTAATCTATATAAGAAATCATGCTAAGGTTCATGCTAGTATTCATATGTTACTCAAGAATCCATATAGTCATGATCAATATTTTAACGAAAAATATTGAGAGGATTTCACAGGCGTTACAATAATATAGTCTAGCTAACCAATTTTGGGCAGAAGCGGTAAGTATGGCGTGCTATATTCAAAATACGGTCCTAATTAATAAAAGTCACGATAAAACCCCTTATGAATTATATTATCATAGTCTGCCTAACCTACACTACCTAAGGGTCTTTGGGGTGCAAAGTTCATATCTTGAACACTAAGGACTACCTAGGTAAGTTCAAATCTAAGTCAACCCCAGGGATCTTCTTAGGATATTCAACAACTAGTAGAGCCTATAGAGTTTATAATAAACAAACCCACAAAATTGAAGAAACGACTAAGTTAATTTTTGATGAAGAGGTTGAACCAAAAGATAATCAAAAGTTAAACCAATCAAATCTTGATCAAGAAGACAGTGAACCAATAATTGAATCATCAATTGAACCAATAATTGAACCAACCCATGTAGTTAAACCAAACACTGAACCGAACCGTCCAGACGGACCTGAGGCTGAACCTAGTTCTAGAAGGACAAAGAATCCCAGACTCAATCATCCTTCTGATCATATTATGGGTGATCCAACCTTAGGAGTCAGAACTAGGTCCTCCTGTAGAAATCTTGGTCAGATAACACTCTTTCCAAAAATTGAACCTAAGACTATAGAGAAAGTCCTACCTGACCCTGATTAGATCATAGCTATGCAAGAGGAATTAGCCCAATTTGAAAGAAACCAAGTCTAAGAACTAGTACCTAAACCTGAGGGCAAATCTATTATAGATACTAAGTGATTTTTAGAAACAAACTAAATGATTAAGGGGAAATTGTTAGAAATAAAGCCCGCTAAGTAGCTAAAGGGTTTAGTCAGGTTGAAGGGTTAGACTATGATGAAACCTATGCCCCAGTTGCTAGACTTGAGTCAATTAGAATGTTATTAGCCTTTGCAGCTCATAGAGGGTTTAAGCTATATCAAATGGATGTCAAGTCTACTTTTCTAAATGGGTTTATTAAAGAAGAAGTTTATGTAGGGCAACCCCCAGGATTTGAGGACCTAGGAAACCTAAATATGTTTTTAAACTTAGAAAAGCACTTTATGGGTTGAAACAAGCACCTAGGGCATGGTATGAACGATTATCAACTTATCTAATTTCTAAAAAATTTAACCAAGGTCAAATAGACTCCACACTTTTTGTTAAAACCTTAGAAAAAGATATTTTTATTGCACAAATATATGTTGATGATATAATATTTGTATCCACTAACTCTAATTTTCTAAAAAAATTTCTAAAAATAATGAAAAATGAATTCGAAATGAGCTTGGTAGGTGAGCTCAACTTTTTCTTAGGTTTACAAATTAAACAAACTAAAGATGGTAATTATGTTCACCAATTCAAATATGCTAAAGAGTTAATAAAGAAATTCAAAATGCATATTCAAAAAGATTAAGTACCCATATGGCAACTAAAGTCAAAATAGATAATGACCCTGAAGGTAAGCCTGTAGATCTTAAGTTATACCGAAGCATGATTGATAGTCTACTTAACCGCTAGTAGACCTGATGTCTTATTTTCTATAGGAATCTGTGCTAGATACCAAACTTGTGCTAAGGAATCCCACTTAGCAGCCCTAAAATGAGTACTAAGGTACATTAAGGGTACCCTAAATGTAGGAATTTGGTATCCTAGAACTTCCACTTTTGAATTATCAGGATATTCTGACTCTGACTATGTTGGGTGCAAGTTAGATAGAAAGAGTACAAGTGGAAGTTATCAACTGTTAGGACTTAGCCTAGTCAGCTGGTGTAGTAGAAAGCAACACTACGTAGCCTTATCTACAACCCAAGCAGAATATGTTGCCCTAGGAGAGTGTGTGACACAACTTTTATGGATGATGCACACTCTTAAGGATTTCCAACTTGACTACACCGAAACCCAAGTTTTTATTGATAACATTAGTTTAATCAATTTGACTATGAACCCAATTCAACATTCCCGAACAAAAAATATAGAAGTTAAGCATCATTTGGTAAGGGATCATGTAGCTAGGGGCGAGATTGTACTTAAGCATGTGGACTCAAAATCCAACTTAGCTGATATTTTTACCAAACCCTTATCTGAATCTGAGTTTAGCTCACTAAGAAGGCAGTTAGGGTTGTGCTTAGTAGAATAGGACTGTTATATATTATTTTTTTTAAAACCTATTTTTTTAAATTTATTTCAAAAATTAGTATTTGAAAAAATCATTTCTTTCATCAAGTTTTTTGAAATGTAAATGAGTTTCCAACTTAGTTTTTTTTTTCAAAAACTTACCCGCTTCAAAACTAAGTCTTTTTCGCAAATGGACTTAGCTTAGGACCTAACCCTAGAACTGCATGCACCTATAGATCTAGAAGCCATCATCTCACAAGCACCTTAGGGTACTTTTGATTGATAACCTAGATTGGGTTGAGATGCTTAGGTCTATGCCTTGATTCAAGATGCTTTAAGTCAGTGTATCTGCAGTAATTGGGGCAATAAATACAAGTTGAACAGCAATCAGGTTAGGTACAAGCTTAGAAAATCTAACTTGATCAGATCACTTAACTTGACTAACCCTAGTGAAAGATACTATTTTATAACAGTTAGTAAGAATCTAACTGGGTTAGACAGGACCCGAACAAGATTCGTTTAATTTGGTTTGGTCCATTTTCCTGCTTGAGTTGGTTCGATACAGATTTTCTATTCTTTTAGCGCTAATTCAAAAGTTACTTACAATAATTGTTATCATTTTTTTGGTATATGGCAAAGGGGGAGAGAGAAAAAAACAGAGGAGAAACTTTTTTCTTAGGAGATTTTTTTTTCCAATTTTCCAATTTTTCATCTCTTTTTCAAAAAGTATAGTAAAATGTCTATGTACTTCAAAATTTTCTAGGTATCTTCAAAATTCTCTAAGCATTTCAAAAATGTTTCTAAATTTTTCTAAGTATTTTTGAGTGTTTAAAAATGTTTTTAAATACTTCGATGTTTTTTAAGCTTCCAAAGGACCTTAAATATAATATTTCTAAGTGCTTTAAAAAATTTCCAAAGGACTTTAAATATTTCTAAGTGCAGTTGTTTTAAAATATTCCTAAGGAAATTTTTCTTAGTAAACAACAGTTGTCTAAGCTAAATTTCTTCTGAAACTTTTTGGCAAATGGTGCTAGGTAAAATTCTTCTTAGTGAACAAATTTTGTTTGAAAAAAATTGGTTAAAGATTTTTTTGTAAAAATGTTTTAAATGCACAATGTGTTTTCCAAGCAAATTTTTCTAACTATAGAAAAAGTTTTTGGTAATAATCAAATGTTTTCCCAAGTTCTCAAAATCGAAACTTTTTAAGGGAAATTTGTTTGCAAAATTTGTCTTGCGTAAGTAAATTTGTGTTTACAATGTTCTCTATCAAAAATTAGAATTGCAAAAATTGTCTAAGTGTTGAAAAGTTTTTTACAAACTCTGATTTTGACAAACACTTAGTCAAACTTAAAAGCACTTAGAATATTTACAGAAACCCATATATAATTAAAAATTTCAGGGGGAGATCATTTTTAGGGGGAGATAAATAAATTTGTTTCAAGTATTTCTTGAGATACTTATTGTTGTTAGATTGCTATAGAATGTTATTTTAACTTAACTTTTTGAACCATGTTGCCATAAATCAAAAAGGGAGAGATTGTTGGTGCCGGAAGCACCAAAGTCGAACCTATGTTTTGATACTGGCAAAGGGTTCAGAAGTTAAGGTATTGTTGTGATCTAACAATGCTGATTCAATGTGCAGGGAATGTCCTAGGTACACTAGGCATTAAGTCCTGGTTCTATGAATTGGACACTAAGTCCTGGCTGCGGACTAGGCAAGTAAGTCCAGACATAAGGTTGGGCACTAAGACCTAGTGAGTGAAGCTGGGCACTAAGACATGGTGAGTGAAGTTGTGCACTAAGACCTGGTCAAGGACTGGGGCACCGAAGACCTGGGGTGTGAAGCTGGGCACTAAGACCTGGTCGCGAATTGGGAACGAAGACCTGGTGACTGAAGCTGGGCAAAAGTCCAACTGGAGGAGACGGTTGGAAAAAAGGTAAAATCTCCTGAGAGGAGTAGGTGAGGATGTGTTCCCCGTAGGAGGGAACATTAGGCGTCGGTTCGACCTAGGGTTCCATTTGGGAAGCCTAATGTCAGAACCAAGACAACTCAGGCTGTAAATCATGTTCTAATCTTATCATTTGTATGCTTCTTGTGTCTTTAGAACTAACCCTGGTTGCAGGAATGAAGGGATGAAGGTTTCTGCATTCAGGCGCCTCAATGGAGTGAGGCACCCTAACTGGGCTAGGCGCCTGTATTTAGATAGGCGCCCCAGTAAAGAGTTATTCCAATGCAATCGAAGCAAACTGCCATGCAAGCCTCTGGACCAAGTCAAATGAGGCGCCTATGTTAACACAAGCGCCCCAATCAGCTCAGGAGCCCCAGTCAGCTCAGGTGCCCTAGTCAGCTCAGGCGCCCCAGTTGAAGGAATAAGTGCTGGCCAAGTCTACGGATTGGAGTTCTCGTAGGATAGGCCACGTATCAGGCGCCCCTTCAACACAAGCACCCAGTGACTGATATAAATAGGGGTTCACCCTCAAGGCTTCAATTCAACTTGCTCTTTACGTACTCATTCAAGCGCTACGTCCGACAAGCTCCGTACTCGTGATTCAAGGGCCGACGTTGACCCGCTGCTCTGAGCTTCCATCTTCACCGGTCGTCGGTAAAAGTTTAGTTTCTTTAAGTGCTGTAATTTCGTTTTAAATTCTATATTTGTACTCCAACTTGTAATCTTTTACGAAAATATAGAATTGCCCATCGTAAACAGTCAAGGACTGTGGGCCTTGGAGTAGGGGCCTGTTGGGACCGGGTGCATGTCGACAAGGATACGAGTTCGTAAAATTCAAAATTTTTACGTGCAGCGAAAGAATTTGCATAAAATAATTTCCAAAATTATTTTAACTTCGTATCTAGCATGCAACCTTATGGTGTGTTGACATAATCATAAAATAAAACTTTGCAGAAAAGTAAACTAATTTACTTTGTACCTTTCGTAACTCGAAGAAAAGGGACGAGATCCAACCGTAGCGTCCCTTGGAAGCTTCGCCTCTATTCGCGTCCACGCCGAGTTCTCTTCGGGATGACTTCGCAAAGTCACGAGTTTTGTGCCGACGAGAACTACTAGATTCTCAAAAGGCACAACTAGAAGAACAAGAGAGAAATTAGGAAACTAACCAATGAAGTAACGGAATCGAATTCCGAGAAGAGAGGAGTCGCTATCCGCTTCTTCTTCTTCTTGTTCGGGTTCTCCTTCTTCTTGATTGCTCACGCCAACTTCACCTTGGATGTAGGTTGGGTGCGCCGGCCCTAAACCACAAGGGTGGGCGCCTACCCTAGGCAAGAGAGGGAGAGGGAGAGGAGAGGAGATTAAGAGAGAGAGAGGGAGAGAATAATTAATCTCTTAATTTGAATAAGGGCTAGCCTTTGGTTCCTTTATATAGTAGCAACTCATTTGCTAAGTCTCCCTCTAAACCGAATTAACGGAATTAGTTATAAGAAATTTATCTTATAAATTTTCTTATTACTTATTCCGTTTAAGCCTAGTCTTATTATAACCAATTTATAATAAAACAAATTAATTATCATAAGAAAATTTATCCTATAAATACTCTTATGAATTTTATTATAACTAACTTTATATTAAAACTAATTAATTATCATAAGAAATTTATCCTATAAATTCTTATGAATTATTCCTTTTAAACCAAGTTTTATTATAACTAATTTATAATAAAACAAATTCCTCTTCTCTTTAAATTATAAAATAAATTTTATAAGAAATTTATAAACTTTCTTATTATGGAAAAATCAATTCATAATTGATTTTATAAAATTAAAATAAACCCAATTCATGGATTATTTTAATCTTCCATAAAAGAATAAATTTCTATAAATTTATTTATATAAATTTCTTTATACAAATTTATTTATCCATAATTTATAAAATAAATCGCGCTGGATTTATCTTATTAATTAAACCAAAATTAATTGGTTTTCTCCTCTTATTGTGGCCGGCCACCAAAGGGGTTTTGGCACCCTCTTTGGCCGGCCAAAACCAACCCGAACCGCCGCGAATCAAACTCATTTAATTCGCCCGAAAAGCCTTCAAAAGACTTAGCCATTTTTAGCTTCCATTGCGCCTCTGACTAACTCAGATTCGACTTATTTCTCTTGATCGGAAAATCCAATTTTCAACTCGTTTTAAATCCCTCGGATTACTCGTAGTGCGTGTGACTAAATAGGCTTTCGATTTATGTTGGCCGTCTATAATTAACTAATTATAGAACGATCATGAGTGGCACCTAGTAGTACATCATGATCCCCAATTAATCGAAAGATCAACGGTTTGACCTCAGAAGAAATTATTCTGAAACCCTTCAGCAGCTCTAATGAATCGTGCCCCATTCCCTTCACCACCTTATACCCACTTGGTTCAGGACACGGTCAATGGTGTCAGTCCCCACTAGGCTGACTACGTCACACCTAGCCCAAGTAATGTCTTACTCGTCCTTTGGATTTCTAATTACTCTCATGTATTTTAGAGACTCTCACTCTAAACATGATATGCTCTGGCCAGAGGCTTTGAGTAACAATCCGATGATAGGCCTGGGTATACATCTCCTCGCAAGGAGTGGTGAATCCTTTGTAGGCTGTTCAAACATCTTCGGGCACTTCGGCTTATACCCATCATCCTGGGTCCACACCTCCTTGGAGATGCTTGCTTAAGATGTCAAAGTATAAGTCTCTATGACCAAGATGACTTGAACACCGCAAGTCAAAGGAACATCGCACTTAAGCCGCAGTAAGATCTTCATTGACATATCTACATGTAGATTCCCATATGAAGTCTTACAGCTAGTCACTCCAATGAACTAGTTCCCTTAACTAGCATCCATGTTTATCTCCGGACATCCCAATGTCACCAGCCAGTGAGAATCAGCTGAATAGAGAATAACCCATGCTAGTCTCAACAGAACTGATAATGTCCGTATTTATCAATTCATCGACTAGGGATATTTCCAACACTTCACATTTGCACATTTAGAGATAATCACTAGTTGTGATCCCATCACAAATTCTCTTATGCTGTGAACTGTATGGCGGACATTCAGTAGATGAGTTTAAGATCCCAATCAAATACACAAACATGTATACTCAAATAGTGAATTATCATTTATTGAAATAAATGTTTACAATCATAAGGCGATTGCCTTAGGACACTTCTCTCATATCACTAACAAACTCCCACTTGGCCTAATGCCAATCGCTACGGTATCCAATACCACAGGCTCTAACATGACCCTCAAACTTGCTTTGAGGCAAGGCCTTAGTTAAAGGATCCGCTATATTCCTTTCAGTGGGAACTCTCTCAATTTGTATGTCATTCCTACTTATAATCTCTCTGATCAGATGATAGCGGCGAAGCACGTGTTTGGATCGCTGATGAGACCTTGGTTCCTTTGCTTGTGCAATAGCTCCATTGT
Source organism: Boesenbergia rotunda (assembly GCA_024364735.1). Classification (NCBI taxonomy): domain Eukaryota; kingdom Viridiplantae; phylum Streptophyta; class Magnoliopsida; order Zingiberales; family Zingiberaceae; genus Boesenbergia; species Boesenbergia rotunda. Next base: position 21,505 of record JAGFNQ010009532.1, read on the forward strand.
TGTCGCAGTAAACCGGCACTGCATCATCAATGGTTGGAACCACGCCAAGTTCGAGACGAACTTCTTGATCCAGACTGCTTCCTTTGCTGCTTCCGAAGCTGCGATATATTCCGCTTCCGTGGTGGAATCCGCAACGGTGTCTTGTTTGGAACGTTTCCAACTCACTGCGCCTCCATTCAAAGTAAATACGTATCCAGACTGTGATTTGGAGTCATCCTTATCTGTCTGGAAACTGGCATCTGTAAACCCACGTATTACCATATCTCCTTCTCCATATATTAGGAACACATCCTTAGTTCTTCTTAAGTACTTAAGGATTGTTTTAATAGCCGCCCAGTGATCCATTCCTGGATCCGACTGGTATCTGCTTGTGACGCTCAAAGCATACGATACATCAGGCCTAGTACATAACATAGCATACATGATAGATCCTATCGCGGATGCATAGGGAATCTTATTCATGCAAATCCTCTCGTCTTCTGTGCGCGGACACATAGACTTTGAAAGGTTGATCTCATGCCTAATGGGAAGGTAACCTTTCTTGGATTCCTACATGCTAAACCTTTTTAGCACTCGGTCTATATATGTAGACTGCGAAAGACCAAGCAACCGTTTTAATCTATCTCTATAGATTCTAATCCCAAGGATATAGGTTGCTTCTCCCAGGTCTTTCATGGAGAAAGTTTTGGATAACCAAATTTTAACTGTCTGTAAGACTGAAATATCGTTTCCTATAAGTAAGATGTCGTCGACATATAATACTAGGAATACGACTGCACTCCCACTAAC
>JAGFNQ010009533.1:0-40517 GCA_024364735.1 Boesenbergia rotunda
TAATAATTTAAAACCAATTCAAATTTTAATTGTCAATTAATGATCCATAATTTTGTTAGACTTTCTTGAAAGAAAGTGCCCAAAATTGTGAGATTTCATAATAGGATTTCAGAATATTTGTAAGTTTCTGGTACAAAGAAAACTTACATATTCCAAAATTAGAAAATTTTCTAAAATAGGAAATTTCCAAAATTGGAAAGTTCCAAAAATGGGAAGTTTTCATAATTATCATAAAATTTCAGAAACTAGGATATTTCAAAAGTTTGCGAAATTTCATGAGGATTTCCAAACATTGAAATTCCTAAATCTAAAATTTATCATAATTGAAAGATTCCATAATTAGAAAATTTTCTAAAATTGAGATCATGACAAAGTTTTCCGTAAAACAATTATATGATTATGTCGAACACAAACCGACTCTGATACACTGTTGGGACCGGGTGCATGTTGACATGGATACGGGTTTGTAATTTTAAAATTTAATTACGTGCAGCGGAAGGTTTAGCATAAATAATTTCTTAAATTATTTTAACCACGTATCTAGCATGCAACCTTAAGTTGTGGAGACATGATCATACATTTAAAATTTTACAGAAAGTAAACTAATTTACTTAATACCTCGCGTAACTCGTAGAAAGGGACGAGATCCAACCTAGCGTCCCTTGGAAGCTCCGCCTCTATTCACGTCCACACCGAGATCTCTTCGGGATGACTTCGCAAAGTCACGAGTTTCGTGCCGACAAGAACTACTAGATTCTCCAAAGGCACGACAAGAATATCAAGAGAGAGAGATGGAAGACTAACCACCAAGTAAGGAATCAAGATCCGGGGGAAGGAAGGAGTTGCGACCCGCTTCTTCTTCTTCTTTGGCACCTTCTTGGTGGAGGAGGCTCACGGTAACCCTAGGAGGTGCGCCGGCCCTAGAGGATGAAGAGGGCGCCGGCCTAGAGGAGGGAGAGGGAGAGAAGGAGAGAGAGAGAGAGCTTACTTCTTTATCTCTTGATTGGAATTCAAGCCTTGCCTTGGTTCCTTTATATAGTAGCCTCTCCATTGCCAAGTCTCCCCTTTAACGGAATAAATTTTCATAAGAAATTTATCTTATAAATTTTCCTATGAATTATTCTGTTATGCCTTGTTTTATTATAACTAAATTTATAATAAAACAAACACATCTCCCCTTTTATTATGGAATAAATTTTCATAAGAAATTTATTATATAAATTTTTTTTATCATGAAAAAATCAATTCATAATTGATTTTATAAAATAAAATAAACCAATCCAAGGTTTATTTTAATTTCCATGAAAATAAATCTCTTTATATAAATTTCTTTATATAAATTTATTTATCTATAATTTTATAAAACAAATCGCGCTTGATTTATTTTATAATTTAAACCAAATAAATTGGTTTCCCTCCTTGTTGTGGCCGGCCAAACCAAGCCGCCTCCTCGCGAATTAAACTCATTTAATTCGTCCAATAACCTTCAAAAGACTTAACCATTTTAAGCTTCCGATGCGCCTCTGATTAATTCAGATTCGACTTATTTCTCTTGATCGAAAAATCCAATTTTCAACTCGTTTTAAATCCCTCAGATTACTCGTAGTGCGTGTGACTAAATAGGCTTTCGATTTATGTTGGCCGTCTATAATTAACCAATAATAGAACGATCATGAGTGGCACCTAGTAGTACATCATGATCCCCAATTAATCGAAAGATCAACGGTTGACCTCAGAAATAATTCTGAAACCCTTCAGCAGCTATAATGAGTCGTACCTCATTCCCTTCACCATCTTATACCCACTTGGTTCAGGACACGGTCTTTATGTGTCAGTCCCCACTAGGCTGACTACGTCACACCTAGCTCAAGTAATGTCTTTCTCGTCCAACGGATTCTAATTACTCTCATGTTTCCTAGAGATTCATACTCAGAACATGTTATGCTCTGGCCAGAGGCTTCGAGTAACAATCCGATGATAGGCCTTGGGTATACATCTCCTCGCAAGGAGTGGTGAATCCTTTGTAGGCTGTTCAAACATCTTCGGGCACTTCGGCTTATACCCAATCATCCTGGGTCCACACCTCCTTAGAGATGCTTGCTTAAGATGTCAAAGTATAAGTCTCCGTGACCAAGATGACTTGAACACCGCAAGTCAAAGGAACATCGCACTAAGCTGCAGTAAGAACTTCATTGACATATCTACATGTAGATTCCCATATGAAGTTTTACAGCCAGTCACTCCAATGAACTAGTTCCCTTAACTAGCATCCATGTTTATCTCCGGACATCCCAATGTCACCAGCCAGTGAGAATCAGCTGATTAGAGAATAACTCATGCTAGTCTCAACAGAATTGATAGTGTCCGTATTTATCAATTCATCGACTAGGGACAATTTCAATACTTCACAATTGCACATGTAGAAATAATCACTAGTTGTGAATTCATTACAAATTCTCTCATGCTGTGAATTATATTGCGGACATTCAGTAAATGAGTTCAAGATCTCAATCAAATACATGAACATGTATACTCAAATAGTGAATATTCATTTATTAAAGTAAATGATTACAATCATAAGGTGATTGCCTTGACCACTTTCCTTTGAACCCTAGGAGTCTTTAGTGGTCTAACATCAGTCCTAGACATCAAGGAAACTGTTGGTGCAGGAAGCACCATATCGAACCTTGTTTTGATATTGGCAAAGGGTTCAAAGTTAAGTATTATTTGTGATCTAATGTTGTTACTCGAGTGTGCAGGAAAAGTCCTAGCGAAGAGCTGCTAGGCACCTGGCGAAGGACTGCCAAGATACAAAGTCCTAGCCAAGGGCTGCTAGGCACCTGGCGAAGGACTGCCAGGATACAAAGTCCTAGCGAAGGACTGCTAGGCACCTGGCGAAGGGCTGCCAGGAAACAAAGTCCTAGCGAAGGGCTGCTAGGCACCTGGCGAAGGGCTGCCAGGAAACAAAGTCCTAGCGAAGGGCTGTTAGGCACCTGGCGAAGGAATGCCAGGAGACAAAGCCCTAGCGAAGGACTGCTACGCAACTAGCGAAGGGCTGCTAGTCACCAAGTCCTAGTGAAGGACTACTAGGCAACTAGCGAAGGGCTTCTAGTCACCAAGTCCTAGTGAAGGACTACTAGGCAACTAGCGAAGGGCTGCTAGTCATCAAGACCTAGCGAAGGAATGCTAGGCACCAGGCGAAGGGCAACTTGGTACTGAAGTCCTGGCGAAGGACTGCTGGGCAAAAGTCCAACCAGAGGAGCCGGTTGGCAACAGGTAAACTCTCCTGAGAGGAGTAGGTGAGGAAGTGTTCTCCGTTGAGGGAACAGTAGGCGTCGGTTCGACCTAGGGTTCCATTTTGGAAACCCAAAGTCAGAACCAAGACAGCTAAGGCTGTATAAAACTAACAAGTTACTGCTTTATGTTGTTTTCAGACTAACCCTGGATGCAGGACCAAAGGAACGAGTGTCTGCAGCTCAGAGAGCCTCAAAGGAGTGAGGCAGCAGCTGAGTAGGGCACCCTGAGTGTCCCGGGTGCCCCCAAGGTGAACACAAAACAAATGATGCAAAAGGAGCTTCGGCTGAATACTGGCCGGGGCGCGCTCAGCAGCCGGGGCGCCCTCAGCAGCCAGGGCGCCCCCAGCACCCAGGGCGCCCCCAGCCACCAGGGCGCCCCCAGCCACCAGGGCGCCCCGCGCTTGAAGCCAGCGAAGAGGATAATATTATCCAGCTGAGACTTCCGCAGAACAGGTCAGCCAGGACGCCCTCGGCTTCCCCGGCGCCCCCGTCAAGGACTTATCCTGATTTTGAAGGGATAACTCGCTACCCACGAAGTGAGCGGATCACAGGCCACGTGGAGGGTGCCCCCGTGCTCCCAGGCGCCCTCAGAACCCTATAAAAGGCCCTTGACCCCTCAAGCCTGAAGACAACTTCTTCCAACGTTGTTACGTTCTTCTGCTCTTGCGCTTTGCTCTAGAAACCTTCCAACTCGACACGAAAGCGCCAACGACGTCCCTCTGCTCCGAGAAACATCTCATATCGGACGTCGGTAACGAAGAACTGATTTCTTTCATTTCTGTTATACTATTACTGTACTACAACTGTAAACTTTTGTAAGAATCTTTGCGCGATTATAGAATTGCCCTCAGTAAACGATCAACGACCGTGGGCCTTGGAGTAGGAGTCGACCCAGGCTCCGAACCAAGTAAAATCATCTGTGTTTGCGTTTGTGTTTTCCGCGCGTACTTGCTCTAACTCTCTTCCAAAAATTTTTAACGATATTCACCCCCCCTCTATCGTTTCTCTCGATCCAACAGAAACAAATGATGGTTTTTTAGGTCGGTAACCGATACCGGCCTTGTTGTAAACATCCCTTTGTGCATTCAAAATCATATGTAAAGTCTTAGAGCTAGTTGAGAACTTCTCAAGAACACTCTTGATGTAACGACCCGGAAAATTCTCTTAATATTTTCTTAAAATATTAAGCATGTTTAAATAATTTTCCAAGGGACCTAGAAATATTAAGGAGAACTTTGGCCTAGAAAATCCATGTTTTCTCATTTAAATTGAGAAAACTAAGTACTAATGGGCTTTATGTGGGCTTTTTAGTACCATGATTATAGGTGGATTTCGGTAATAATTAGTATAAATATAAATAGGATTTAATTAGGCATATTAGCATGATTATGGGTAAGTCTTAGCCTAATTTTTCTATTTTAATGGAGAAATTAGGTACTAATGAGCTTTAAATGGGCTCCAAAAATGGGTATTAATTAGGAAAAATTAATATAAATTAGGTAAAATTAATATAAATATAAAAGAATTTTATTTAGGAATATTAGCATAATTATGGGTGATTTAAGGGGGATTTTCGGAATTTAGGAAATAAAAATAATAAAATAAATGAAATAAAAATAAAATAAAAAATAAAGGTGCATGAGCCAAGGATTGAACCTTGGACCTCTTGTACAACCATGTAAGCCTTAACCAACTCACCTAGCAAGGGATTTCTATGAGGAAATGAAGTGGATATAGGTTAAGATTAAGAGGAAGATGAAGGGTCATGGAGAGACTCTTCATTTACCTTCTTAATGGGCTATTAAAGGGGGGTTTTGGGAGTTACCTCTTCTTCCCATTACTTGCATATTCGAACCCCTTCCTCCCCTCATTCTTGCCGAGCACCAAGAAGAGGTTTTCCCGTTGGAAAAGTTTCCACCAAGGTTCCATCTCCTAGATCTAAAGCCTTCACAAGAGTGCAAGTGCAAGGAGGGATCAAGGGTCAAGAGTTCTACAAGTTCTTTCACTTTTAAGGTCTAAAAAAATCAAGAAATCCCAAGGTAAGACTCCCTCACCTGTGGTATAATAGTTCCCTATGATTTTTATGATTTTTAGTATGACATAGTGGTTGGTTTTTGGATTTGATGTTGAAAGGAAAGAAAACCAAGAACTTTATGTTTAAGGGTTTCGGCCACCATGTTTTTAAGATCTAAAATTATGCTAAAAATCTGTATAATGTTATTTCATGTTCCCATATGATGTTTATAAGTTAAGTATAATTTTTGGGAATTTTTGGAGTACCCTAGGATACCCTAGGGTTTCGGCCAACATGAAAGAAACAAAAACTAAGAACCCTGAGTTTAAGGGTTTCGTCCACCATGTTTTAAAGGTCTATAATTATGATAAAAATCATGATAATGTTATTTAATGTTCCCTTATGATGTTTAGAAGTTAATTATAATTTTTGGGAATTTTTGGAGTACCCTAGGACACCCTAGGGTTTCGGCCAACATGAAAGAAACAAAAACTAAGAACCCTGAGTTTAAGGGTTTCGGCCACCATGTTTTAAAGGTCTATAATTATGCTAAAAATCATGATAATGTTATTTAATGTTGCCTTATGGTGTTTAGAGGTTAAGTATAATTTTTGGGAATTTTTGGAGTACCCTAGAGGCCCCATATGGTTCGGCCAACCCCAAGGACCCAAGGGTTAGGGTTGAGTCTTTAACTTCAAGCATAAGTTTATGTGTTGCCATGATATAAGGATGATGGATGGTGATTATGTGAATTTTCCATGGCCTTGGGACTCCACAAGTTTCGGCCAAGAAGGGTTAATAGGGTAAAAGTTAAGATTTATTTCAAGTAAGGGTCCCAATGGCCCTATGGTAAGATGTGATTTGTGTTTTATGAATGATATGCCATGTTTATGGATGATATGCCATGTTTATGAATGATATGCCATGTTTATGCATGATATGCCATGTTTATGAATGATATGCCATGTTATGAATGATATGCCATGTTTACGAATGATATGCCATGTTTATGAATGATATGCCATGTTTATGAATGATATGTCATGTTTACGAATGATATGCCATGTTTACGAATGATATGTCATGTTTACGAATGATATGCCATGTTTATGAATGATATGCCATGTTATGAATGATATGCCATGTTTACGAATGATATGCCATGTCTATGAATGATGTGTACATATGCCATGTCTAAGAATGAAAATGATGAATGACAAGTATGATGAATGAAAGATGATGCTTATTTCTTTAAGGCATAAATATGCTAAACGGCACGGTCGATGGTCGACGGTACGACGGTCGAGAGGACCGGTAAATGGGCCGGTAGACGGGCCGACCCGTAACAAGTTATGCTATGATAAGTATGCCATGAATGTCTTATGAATGATGAACCATGAAAAGTATTTTACTTTATGTATGGGCTTGTACCGGACCGAAGTATGGGTCCAAGGGATGGGCACCTTAAGAACGCCCCGGTTCTGGACTACCGAAGCTGTCCACGGTTCTGGCACTACCGGAGCTGTGCAACAGGGATGGGCACCTTAAGAACGCCTCGGTTCGGGGACTACCGACTATGCTGTCCTTACCCTAGTAGGTTGGGGCTCACGACCTCGAACTTGCTAGGGATGCGCGCTATGATGTATGTATGTGGTACAAGCCGGGGACCCCAAATGATGTTATGATGATTATGTTTAAGCAAATTAAAAGTATGTTTAAAAGTTAAACATCCCTTATGTATATGCATTTCACTCATGCATCCATTCATGTTATGCACTATGCTATGTTGATAAGATGATATGCTTACGTTCATGTTAAGAAGTATGCATGAGAATGAATGATTTATGCCATGATTATGTTAGGAAGATGTTCATATGCTATGATATGAATAATGCCATGCTTAGAATGTTCACTATGTTTATGATTTATGCCATGAATAATGTCATGCTTAAAATGTTCACTATGTTTAGGATTTATGCCATGAATAATGCCATGCTTAGAATGTTCACTATGTTTATGATTTATGCCATGAATAATGTCATGCTTAGAATGTTCACTATGTTTATGAGTTGTGCCATGAATTATGCCATGTCTACTATGTTTATGAGTTATGCCATGAGGTATGCCATGCTACTATGTTTATGACTTATGCCATGAATTATGCAATGCTACTATGTTTATGATTTATGCCATGAATTATGTATGTTTCCGTTCATGCCATGCTATGTATACGATAAGTGATGTAAGATGTTATGTTCCAAGTAGAGCACCAAGTATGTTAATGTTTTATGTGCTCATTATGAGATGATGAATGATGAATGGTTTTGTGAGTAGGAAAGAGTCTTACTAAGCCTGTGTGCTTATAGTCTTATTTCCTTATACCGCAGATCATTCAAGGGGACAATGATGGAAGCAGCAGGAGGGCAAGAACGCATGTGTGTAGTAGTGACTTGGCCCAGGAAACTTTATGTTTACTGTTTATGCTAAGGTTCCTAAGTCATTAAGTTAAGAATGGTAACAGGGCATGTATAAGTTAAAGTTATTCTGCTGCCTTATGATGTCTACATGCCCTAAGCATGTTAACGTAACGCCACTTATGAAAAAGAGAAAAAAAAAAGAGGGTGTTACACTTGAGTCTCTCAACCTCACTCTTCAATGATTTGTTTTCATCTTCTAACATTTCTACATGCAAATCATCAACATCCTCATCCCTAGAGGATTTCAATTGTTCTACTTCAACTTTCAATGATTTAATTTTTCCTTTTGACTTCTTTAACAATTCGGTTAAGCATGCAATAGTTCTATAACATTTATCCAATTCGGGAGAGATTACCTCTTCATCATCCAAAGATGATGAAGCCGCGTTTGAGGAGTCCGTGGATTCATCACTGCTCTCTTCTCCTTCAATTGCCATGAGTGCTACATAGCGTGTACTCTTCTCATCCTTCTCTTCGGATGAACTAGAGGAGGATTCATCCCATGTGGCCTTCAAGGCCTTCTTCTTCTTCTTTGATTTATCCTCCTTCTTCTTGAGCTTTGGGCAGTCCTTCTTGAAGTGCCCTTTCTTGCTACACTCATAACAAATAACATTAGACTTATCAATTTTAACTTCACTAGGGTTACCTTTACCCTTGAAGCGTCGGCTCTTCCTCATCATTCTTCTCACAAAGTTAGCCATCTCGGAGGAAGATGACCCGCTGCCATCCTCCTCGGATGAGGATGACGATGAAGAGACTTCATTCTCCTTCTTCTTCTCCTTCTTCTTGTTGGTCTTTTCCCCTGCAACAAGAGCAATCCCCTTCTCCTTGGGGCCTTTGTTAGCCATCTCGTGCAGCTTCATTTCACAAAATAAATCATCTAATTTTACAATTGACAAGTCCTTAGAAACCTTGTAGGCATCCACCATGGATGACCACAAGGCATTCCTTGGAAAAGCTTTTAACACATACCTCACAAGGTCGCGGTTCTCGACCTTTTCATCAATGGAGTGAAGACCGTTGAGGACATCTTTGAATCTACTATGAAGCTCACTCACCGTTTCACTCTCCTTCATGGAGAGATTTTGTAGTTGGTTGAGGAACAAATCTCTCTTGGCTATTCTCGAATCCCGGGTGCCCTCATGGAGTTCTGTAACGACCCGGCCCATTTGGCGGCCCATTTGGCGGTCTCGACCGTCGACCGTCGACCGTGCCGTTACTCTACTACTGGTCTTCCCGCCCCTGGCCAGCGGGTTTTTGCCTTCCTCAGGATTCGAACTCTAGACCTCCAGGCTAAAGTACTAGAGTTTATGAATCCTGATACCAATTGAGCTACAGCATGTAACGCCCGCCCTTCTCACACTAGGGCAGGGTTACGCGAACATAATTTTTTTTCATTTTAGCGGAAGCATTTTGAAACTTGAAACTTGAACATGATACATGTATAATCTTGTACTTGAACATGTAAGGCATGAAACCTTTTAAACATCTTAGACATTGAGGAGAGCATGCTAGGTACCTTCACATTCTTATTTGCATAATAGAAGCATGCCACATGGTCATTTCTTAAGACAGAGGAGTAAGTATGAGGAAGGATAACATAATACTAAAGTTCTTTAGCAAGTATAAACTAAGTACTTAGCATATGAGCAAGAGTGAGCATGAAATATCCATATGAGTCTAATTATCTGCAAGTAGCAACTTAGTAAGTATGATTCAACATTTAACATGCAATACTCAGCATATGCATAACTAAATAAAACATGAGTAGATCTTCTTCCACCATGCCACCACCACACACATCTTTGCCCCTCCTACTGCTCCCTTTAGTTTATCCATTCCTTACCCTTTTCTGCAGTACAAGGGAAACATGGAAACTATAAGCATATAGCTTAGTAAGATCCTTTCCTACTCACAAAATCATACGTTCCATCAAGTAGAGAAAACATCATGTCATAATAGTGCATAGCATTAAAACACTTAACTTAACATAGCATAAGGGAGCATATGTACTTATCATAAGAAGCATACTTGAATTTAACATAATTCACCTTTATAGCATAATAGTCATATAGTCATGACAAGAAATGCAAATGCAAGATGCTCTTTTGAAAACATGCATAGGATGAGTTCATGCATATGCTTTTCTTAAAATCATACATATAGGTACTTAAACATACATCCATCATCATTGGGGGATCCCGGCTTGTACCTCTTACATACATACATAATGCGCGCATCCCTAATAGGCCGAGGTAGCTAGTCTCTAACCTACTAGGGAAACTAGGTCCGTTCATAGTCCGTCGACCTAGGGGCATCCCCTTACTAGGTCCGTTCATAGTCCGTCAACCTAGGGGCTTCCCTTACTAGGTCCGTTCATAGTCCGTCGACCTAGGGGCTTCTCGGGAGCCCATCCCCTTACTAGGTCCGTTCATAGTCCGTCGACCTAGGGGCTGCATCCGGAGCCCACCCGTGGACCTTGCTAGGATCCGGTACAAGCCATACAAAGTAAAATAGCATGCATAGATTTTATCATATCATAAGCATAGCATATTCTTGTTTCTTACTAGGTCCGTTCATAGTCCGTCGACCTAGGGATTGCATAGCACATTCTTATCATATCATAAGCATATCATCATAACCTATCACATCATTGTCATATCATGAGCATGGCATGCCTCTTATCTTATCATGAAGAGTGCTCTTAGTCCCGACTTACAGGGAAGCATCTCTTAGGCATTTCATCATACATAAGCCATGCTTAACATAAGGGTGCTTAAAGAGCTTAAACATAGACATGTACATCATGATTCTTAGAGCATGAAAAGCATGGGAGAAGACATGTTATCACCTATACTACTCATAGTATATCATGAGTATCCTTGGCGTGCCTAATTGGGGTTGTAGCTTCCCCCTTAGCCCACATTCTTATTTAATCAGAAAATTCCAGCATATAAACTCTATGTTTAGAGCATGATAAACCATGAAAAACATTACACTAACATCATAGATTAAGGTAGGCATCATAGGGGAGACATTAGAAGGCATGTTGGGGTTGTTACCCCTTCTTAAGTCCTACTTATCATTCTTTACAGAAAATTCCAGTATATAAACTCTATGTTTAGAGCATGATAAACCATGAAAAACATTACACTAACATCATACATTAAGGTAGGCATCATAGGGGAGACATTAGAAGGCATGTTGGGGTTGTTACCCCTTCTTAAGTCCTACTTATCATTCTTTACAGAAAATTCCCGCATACATACCTTAGTTTCCAAGCATGTTAAAATCATGAATAAACTATATTTACATCATATATCATCTTACATATCATAGGAAGGGTCATTATCAAGCATACTAGGAGTTTAAACCTCTCTAAGCCCTAAAAGAGGTCCTTGACCGAAAATTCCAGCAAGCCTACTCCGGGTTTTTGGGGGTTTAAGGACAAGGAAAACATCATATTATCATCATCTATTTAGTCACACATCATGAGGAAAAACATATGCAAGTATAGGAGTAGTTTAAACTCTCGCAAGCCCTAAAAACCTTCTAGGCCGAAAACATCAAGAGCTTCATCCTATGTTTAAACCATTTTAGGCACTCGAAACTATTGTAATGCAGGTGAGGGGATTACTTACATCCTTTCGCTTGAATTTCTCCTTCTCTAAAACCTTAAGGTGCCCTTGGTTGAAGGAAGGTGAGTGTTCTCCTTCCTAGCACTTCTATAGAACCCTTGACCCTAGTAGAGGGTAAGACCCTTGTAGACTTCTTCCTCCTTCCAATTCCCTAGGGTTGGAACCCTAGGGTGGTGTTTCGAAAATGAAAAAGGGAGAAGGGAATTTCGGTGGTGAGGGTGAAGGGGAAGAAGAAGAGGAAGTTATTCCAACTTCTCTTTCTCTTATTTATACTTTTCTCATGAAGAGACATGTCTCTTCACTTCCCTAGTTTTTAACAAGCATGTTTCTTATTCCCTCTACATGAAATATGGCTTGGTACAATGGTTAAGACATTGCTAGTGCAACTAGGAGGTTCAAGGTTCAATCCCTGCTTCCTCCTTTCTACATCTTCTTTTTTTATTACATTTTGCACTAATCCACATCCAAGCCCATTAAGCCAAGCCCATCATGAAATTTCATAATAATAATAATATTTCATGAATTCATAATATTTCATAATATTCCATAATAATATTTCATGAATTCATAATATTTCATAATATTCCATAATAATATTTCATGAATTCCATAATATTTCATATTCATGAATTCATAATATTTAATAATAATATTTCATGAATTCATAATACTTCATAATATTTCATGATAATATTTCATGAATTCCATAATATTTCATATTCATGAATTCATAATATTTAATAATAATATTTCATAATATTTCATATGGGAAATTTTGGGGTGTTACAAGTTCGATGAGTTTATTCCACAAATCCTTTGCGCTTGCAAAGGGACCAACCTTGATTAGTTGGTCTTTGTTCATTCCACATTGCAAAGTCACCACCGCCTTCGCATCGGCTTCTCCTTTTCATGTTTGCTCAGCTAACCACCGTGAGGACTCCAATTCTTTTCCCTCCGCATCTCTTGGAGGGGTGAAGTCTTCCTTCACGAAGAACCACATTCCAATGTCGGTTTTGAGGTAGTACTCCATGCGAGACCTCCAATACTAAAAATCTGATCCATCGAAGAAGGGAGGTCGGGTGGTGCTAAATCCTTCTCTCAAAACCATTGTTGACAGCTCTCGGATGGTAAGCCGCTTGAACAGAGCCCCAAGCTCTGATACCACTTGTTGGAACTTGGATGGCTAGAGAGGGGGGTGAATATAGCCAGACACAAAAATCGCTTTCACTTTTAAGACTTCTCTGCAGTTAGGGTTAGTAGCACAGCGGAAGAAATACAAAACAAAGTATAACTGCAGAAATGAAAAGCAAACCAAAAATGCTAACAAGGATCGTTTACAAGGTTCGGGGATAACTTGTCCCTACTCCTTGACATGCCCTTAAGGTGGGCGATCCCTTGATCGTCGGCAGATCAAGCCCCAGAAAATCTGGATAGAATGTAACCTCCTTCTCAGTGGAGTAACCTCTCCACAGCATTTCAATCAGTGTATATGAAATTAAGCACAATGAAATAATAAGGAGCTTACAGAGCACTTAGGACAGAAAGGGCACCAGAGAGCTCCTCACCAAGCTCCACTCAGAAAAGATCTCACGCAAGAACTCCCTGCTCTTCGTGTCTTGCTGATGAACTCACCAAGCTCTCTGCCTCTTCCAAGTGCTCAGGTTGCCGATTGCTCAAGTGTATGCAAGAGTTGCTTCAAGGATCAGAATGTTTTCCACAGAGATGGAGAAGTAACTTGTTACTAGCAGAAGTGTTCGAAGCCCTTTCACCCCTTCTCCACTTCACAGCTTAACCTGCTTTGCATCGCCAGGTCACAGACGCTCCTCTGGAGCTTGCCAGCTTCTCACCTACAACAACCCAGCTATCCCTGACCTCCTCTGGACTCACTGAACCCTCTCCAACTGAGCCCTAGGTCATCAGCTTCTCAGCCGTTACAGCTCTCACCAGAAGCCGTTGTTTCCTGCGAAGAAGAAATGGACAAACCTGCTCCAAGGAAAGACTCCCATTGACCCTCCTTGAGTGTTTAAATCCATCCCTGTCATCTGCACACATAGCAGGTCATTAGCACAGCAAATAAATAGAGAATCACATATCAGAGCAAGAATCAGTAGTGTATCAGTAGTAATCAAAACGCGATCAGAGCTCTGACAGAGCTTTTGAATTAAAGATGTCAGCTACTGATCGGTCCCCAGACCGATCAGAGAGACTCCTGATCGATCACCAGACCGATCAGGATGAGTCCAGACCAATCAGGCTCCAACGTGATCGGTCCCCAGTGAGAAATCAGAAATCGTGACTCCTTCGTGATCGATCACCAGACCGATCCCAAGTCGTGGAGTGATTTTCCAGCTTCACAGTCCAACCCTCCTGATCGGTCCCCAGACCGATCAGGGTGTGGCCTGATCGGACTGGTGACCGATCAGGCCACTCTCTGACCGATCAGGCTCCAGCCTGATCGGTTATAGTGAGAAGCTCGCGATAATTGATCGTTCACCAGAACGATCTGAATAGTATCCCAGATCGGTCACCGGACCGATCAGGAGCCGATCAGTAGACTTCCAAACTCACTGTATGCTCCCTGATTGGTCACCAGACCGATCAGGAGCCGATCAGTAGGGTTCCCAAACTCACTGTATGCTCCCTGATCGGTCACCAGACCGATCAAACATAGCTGGATTGGTCACCAGACCGATCCACGAGGGAACTTCGTGCCAACTTCCCTGATCGGTCACCAGACCGATCCAAGCAAGGTCAAATCTCCTCTATGTCACGAGAACAAGCTTCCAGCCCTTCTCTGACTCGTTCTTAGTACCCCGGACCAAGACTTCGTGCCCAGTTTCACTCACTGGGACTTCAACCTAGCACTCCAAGCTAGGACCTGGCCCTCCAAGCAAGGGTTTCATCCAACCTAGCCCTCCAGGCTAGGACCTGACCCTCCAAGTCAGGATTTCATCCAACCTAGCCCTCCAGGCTAGGACCTGGCCCTCCAAGCCAGGGTTTCATCCAACCTAGCCCTCCAAGCTAGGACCTGGCCCTCCAAGCCAGGATTTCATCCAACCTAGCCCTCTAAGCTAGGACCTGACCCTCCAAGCTAGGATTTCATCCAACTCTGTGCCCAGTCCCCGACCAGGACTTAATCTCAATCATCTCATTAACCTAAACAAAAATCGGTGTCAACACCAAAACAACAATCAGGGTCAGACTGCATCAACAGAAAGGAGATCACCTTTCTTCTTCTTCTCTTCTCTTCTCTTCTCTTCTCCTTTGGGTGTCGGCAACATCAAGAAAAGGAGGAGTTTTCTTCTCTCCTTTGGGCATGCGGTATTAAGAGAAGAAGGGGGTTCGGCACAAGCAAGAAGGAAGAAGAGGAGGCTTTTTGGTGGCTTTGTTTCTTAGAAGATCGTTGCCCACACGACGTCCAAGAAGAGGATAGGAATACAATAGAAGATCAAGAGATAAAACAAGAGGTATATCTTGTTTTCATTCTAGTATTAAATTATACTTTGTTTTTCTCATGGATCCCAAAACAAACACAAGAACCGGCGATCCAAATCTTTATCTTCTATTCCGCTGCTATTCGATAAAGGAGATTGATTGCTTGAACAACAAGTTTATTCAAGCGATCACTCAATCGAAAGCATGATGATGAAGTTGGTCGTTCAGGAAGTTTTCCCTATCCGGATTAGTTCTAATCAATAGAATTTTAATCCAGGGATATAGGGAGGAATCCCAACGAAATCCAACAAATTGGTATCAGAGTCATGGTTTCCGGTTTTGTGTGTTTTGGATTTGGTTACATTCATGATTTTCAAATATAATTTATGTCAGATAATAGTAGGATGTGCAATAGGCTAACTTTTGTTAGTAATATGAGAGAAGTGTCCTAAGGCAATCGCCTTATGATTGTAATCATTTACTTTAATAAATGAATATTCACTATTTGAGTATACATGTTCATGTATTTGATTGAGATCTTGAACTCATTTACTGAATGTCCGTAATACAATTCACAGCATGAGAGAATTTGTGATGAATTCACAACTAGTGATTATCTCTACATGTGCAATTGCGAAGTATTGAAATTGTCCCTAGTCGATGAATTGATAAATACGAACACTATCAATTCTGTTGAGACTAGCATGGGTTATTTTCTAATCAGCTGATTCTCACTGGCTGGTGACATTGGGATGTCCGGAGATAAACATGGATGCTAGTTAAGGGAACTAGTTCATTGGAGTGACTGGCTGTAAAACTTCATATGGGAATCTACATGTAGATATGTCAATGAAGTTCTTACTGCAGCTTAAATGCGATGTTCCTTTGACTTGCGGTGTTCAAGTCATCTTGGTCACGGAGACTTATACTTTGACATCTTAAGCAAGCATCTCTAAAGAGGTGTGGACCCAGGATGATTGGATATAAGCCGAAGTGCCCGAAGATGTTTGAACAGCCTACAAAGGATTCACCACTCCTTGCGAGGAGATGTATACCCAAGGCCTATCATCGGATTGTTACTCGAAGCCTCTGGCCAGAGCATAACATGTTCCGAGTATGAATCTTTAGGAAACATGAGAGTAATTAGAATCCGTTGGACGAGAAAGACATTACTTGGGCTAGGTGTGACGTAGTCAGCCTAGTGGGGACTGACACATAAATACCGTGTCCTGAACCAAGTGGGTATAAGATGGTGAAGGGAATGAGGCATGACTCATTATAGCTGCTGAAGGGTTTCAGAATTATTTCTGAGGTCAACCGTTGATCATTCGATTAATTGGGGGTCATGATGTACTACTAGATGTCACTCATGATTGTTCTATAATTGGTTGATTATAGACGGCCAACATAAATCGAAAGCCTATTTAGTCACACGCACTACGAGTAATCCGAGGGATTTAAAATGAGTTGAAAATTGGATTTTCCGATCAAGAGAAATAAGTCGAATCTGAATTTATCAGAGACGCACCGGAAGCTTAAAATGGCTAAGTCTTTTGAAGGCTTATTGGACGAATTAAATGAGTTTAATTCGCGAGGAGGCGGCTTGGTTTGGCCGGCCAAAGAGGGTCCCCACCCTCTTTGGTTTGGCCGGCCACAACAAGGAGGGAAACCAATATATTTGGTTTAAATTATAAAATAAATCAAGCGCAATTTGTTTTATAAAATTATGGATAAATAAATTTATATAAAGAAATTTATATAAAGAGATTTATTTTCATGGAAATTAAAAAAAAACCTTGGATTGGTTTATTTTATTTTATAAAATCAATTATGAATTGATTTTTCCATGATAAGAAAAATTTATATAATAAATTTCTTGTGAAAATTTATTCCATAATAAAAGGGGAGATGTGTTTGTTTTATTATAAATTTAGTTATAATAAAACAAGGCATAACAGAATAATTCATAGGAAAATTTATAAGATAAATTTCTTATGAAAATTTATTCCGTTAAAGGGGAGACTTGGCAATGGAGAGGCTACTATATAAAGGAACCAAGGCAAGGCTTGAATTCCAATCAAGAGATTAAGAAGCAAGCTCTCTCTCTCTCTCCTTCTCTCCCTCTCCCTCCTCTAGGGTCAGCGCCCTCTCCCTCCTCTAGGGCCGGCGCCCCTTCTAGTTGCCGTGAGCCATCTCCACCAAGAAGGTGCCAAAGAAGAAGAAGAAGCGGGTCGCGACTCCTTCCTTCCTCCCGGATCTTGATTCCATTACTTGGTGGTTAGTCTTCCATCTCCCTCTCTTGATATTCTTGTCGTGCCTTTGGAGAATCTAGTAGTTCTTGTCGGCACGAAACTCGTGGCTTTGCGAAGTCATCCCGAAGAGAACTTGGCGTGGACGTGAATAGAGGCGGAGCTTCCAAGGGACGCTACGGTTGGATCTCGTCCCATTCTTTGAGTTACGCGAGGTATTAAGTAAATTAGTTTACTTTCTGTAAAATTTTAAATGTATGATCATGTCTCCACAACTTAAGGTTGTATGCTAGATACGTGGTTAAAATAATTTAAAATTTTGCAAAAAGTAAACTAATTTACTTAATACCCGCGTAACTCGAAGAAAGGGACGAGATCCAACCGTAGCGTCCCTTGGAAGCTCCGCCTCTATTCATGTCCACGCCGAGTTCTCTTCGGGATGACTTCGCAAAGCCACGAGTTTCGTGCTGATAAGAACTACTAGATTCTCCAAAGGCACGACAAGAATATCAATAGAGGGAGATGGAAAACTAACCACCAAGTAACGGAATCAAGATCCGGGAGGAAGGAAGGAGTCGCGACCCGCTTCTTCTTCTTCTTTGGCACCTTCTTGGTGGAGATGGCTCACGGCAACTAGAAGGGGCGCCGGCCCTAGAGGAGGGAGAGGGCGCCGGCCCTAGAGGAGGGAGAGGGAGAGAAGGAGAGAGAGAGAGAGCTTGCTTCTTAATCTCTTGATTGGAATTCAAGTCTTGCCTTGGTTCCTTTATATAGTAGCCTCTCCATTGCCAAGTCTCCCCTTTAACGGAATAAATTTTAATAAGAAATTTATCTTATAAATTTTCCTATGAATTATTCCGTTATGCCTTGTTTTATTATAACTAAATTTATAATAAAACAAACACATCTCCCCTTTTATTATGGAATAAATTTTAACAAGAAATTTATTATATAAATTTTTCTTATCATGAAAAAATCAATTCATAATTGATTTTATAAAATAAAATAAATCAATCCAAGGTTTATTTTAATTTCCATGAAAATAAATCTCTTTATATAAATTTCTTTATATAAATTTATTTATCCATAATTTTATAAAACAAATTGCGCTTGATTTATTTTATAATTTAAACCAAATATATTGGTTTCCCTCCTTGTTGTGGTCGGCCAAACCAAAGAGGGTGGGGACCCTCTTTGGCCGGCCAAACCAAGCCGTCTCCTCGCGAATTAAACTCATTTAATTCCTCCAATAAGCCTTCAAAAGACTTAGCCATTTTAAGCTTCCGGTGCGTCTCTGATAAATTCAGATTCGACTTATTTCTCTTGATCGGAAAATCTAATTTTCAACTCGTTTTAAATCCCTCGGATTACTCGTAGTGCGTGTGACTAAATAGGCTTTCGATTTATGTTGGCCGTCTATAATCAACCAATTATAGAACGATCATGAGTGGCACCTAGTAGTACATCATGCCCCCCAATTAATCCAAAGATCAACGGTTGACCTCAGAAATAATTCTGAAAACCTTCAGCAGCTATAATGAGTCGTGCCTCATTCCCTTCACCATCTTATACCCACTTGGTTCAGGACACGGTCTTTATGTGTCAGTCCCCACTAGGCTGACTACGTCACACCTAGCCTAAGTAATGTCTTTCTCGTCGAACGGATTCTAATTACTCTCATGTTTCCTAGAGATTCATACTCGGAACATGTTATGCTCTGGCCAGAGGCTTCGAGTAACAATCCGACGATAGGCCTTGGGTATACATCTCCTTGTAAGGAGTGGAGAATCCTTTGTAGGCTGTTCAAACATCTTCGGGCACTTCGGCTTATACCCAATCATCCTGGGTCCACACCTCCTTAGAGATGCTTGCTTAAGATGTCAAAGTATAAGTCTCCGTAACCAAGATGACTTGAACACCGCAAGTCAAAGGAACATCGCATTTAAGCTGCAGTAAGAACTTCATTGAGATATCTACATGTAGATTCCCATATGAAGTTTTATAGCCAGTCACTCCAATGAACTAGTTCCCTTAACTAGCATCCATGTTTATCTCCGGACATCCCAATGTCACCAGCCAGTGAGAATCAGCTGATTAGAGAATAACCCATGCTAGTCTCAACAGAATTGATAGTGTTCGTATTTATCAATTCATCGACTAGGGACAATTTCAATACTTCGCAATTGCACATGTAGAGATAATCACTAGTTGTGAATTCATCACAAATTCTCTCATGCTATGAATTATATTGCGAACATTCAATAAATGAGTTCAAGATCTCAATCAAATACATGAACATGTATACTCAAATAGTGAATATTCATTTATTAAAGTAAATGATTACAATCATAAGGCGATTGCCTTAGGACACTTCTCTCATATTACTAACAAACTCCCACTTGACCTAATGTCAATCGCTACGGTATCCAATACCACAGTCTCTAACATGACCCTCAAACTTGCTTTGAGGCGAGGCCTTAGTTAAAGGATCTGCTAAATTCCTTTCAGTGGGAATTTTCTCAATTTGTATATCATTCCTACTTATAATCTCTCTGATCAGATGATAGCGGCGAAGCACATGTTTGGATCATTGATGAGACCTTGGTTCCTTTGCTTGTGCAATAGCTCCATTATTGTCGCAATAAACCGGTATTGCTTCATCAATTGTTGGAACCACACCAAGTTCTGAGATAAACTTCTTGATCCAGACTGCTTCCATTGCTGCTTCCGAAGCTGCAATATATTCCGCTACGGTGTCTTGCTTGGAACTCTTCCAACTTATTGCGCCTCAATAAATACGTATCCAGACTGAGATTTGGAGTCATCCTTATCTGTCTGGAAACTGGCATCAGTATACCCACGTATTATCATATCACCTTCTCCATATATTAGGAACACATCCTTAGTTCTTCTTAAGTACTTGAGGATTGTCTTGACAGCCGCCCAATGATCCATTCCTGGATCAGACTGGTATCTGCTTGTGACGCTCAGAGCATACGATACATCGGGCCTAGTACATAACATAGCATACATGATAGATCCTATCGCGGATGCATAAGGAATCTTATTCGTGCAAATCCTCTCGTCTTCTGTGCGCGGACACATAGACTTTGAAAGGTTGATCCCAANAGTTTTACAGCAGTCACTCCAATGAACTAGTTCCCTTAACTAGCATTCATGTTTATCTCCGGACATCCCAATGTCACCAGCCAGTGAGAATCAGCTGATTAGAGAATAACCCATGCTAGTCTCAACAGAATTGATAGTGTCCGTATTTATCAATTCATCGACTAGGGACAATTTCAATACTTCACAATTGCACATGTAGAGATAATCACTAGTTGTGAATTCATCACAAATTCTCTCATGCTGTGAATTGTATTGCGGACATTCAGTAAATGAGTTTAAGATCTCAATCAAATACATGAACATGTATACTCAAATAGTGAATATTCATTTATTAAAGTAAATGATTACAATCATAAGGCGATTGCCTTAGGACACTTCTCTCATATTACTAACAAACTCCCACTTGGCCTAATGCCAATCGCTACGGTATCCAATACCACAGGCTCTAACATGACCCTCAAACTTGCTTTGAGGCAAGGCCTTAGTTAAAGGATCCGCTAAATTCCTTTCAGTGGGAATTTTCTCAATTTGTATATCATTCCTACTTATAATCTCTCTGATCAGATGATAGCGGCGAAGCACGTGTTTGGATCGCTGATGAGACCTTGGTTCCTTTGCTTGTGCAATAGCTCCATTGTTGTCGCAGTAAACCGGTATTGCTTCATCAATGGTTGGAACCACACCAAGTTCTGAGACAAACTTCTTGATCCAGACTGCTTCCTTTGCTGCTTCCGAAGCTGCAATATATTCCGCTACGGTGTCTTGCTTGGAACTCTTCCAACTTATTGCGCCTCAATAAATACGTATCCAGACTGAGATTTGGAGTCATCCTTATCTGTCTGGAAACTGGCATCAGTATACCCACGTATTATCATATCACCTTCTCCATATATTAGGAACACATCCTTAGTTCTTCTTAAGTACTTGAGGATTGTCTTGACAGCCGCCCAATGATCCATTCCTGGATCAGACTGGTATCTGCTTGTGACGCTCAGAGCATACGATACATCGGGCCTAGTACATAACATAGCATACATGATAGATCCTATCGCGGATGCATAAGGAATCTTATTCGTGCAAATCCTCTCGTCTTCTGTGCGCGGACACATAGACTTCGAAAGTTTGATCCCATGCCTGATGGGAAGGTAACCTTTCTTGGATTCCGACATGCTAAACCTTTTAGCACTCGTCTATATATGTAGACTGCGAAAGACCAAGCAACCGTTTTGATCTATCTCTATAGATTCTAATCCCAAGGATATAGGTTGCTTCTCCCAGGTCTTTCATGGAGAAAATTTTGGACAACCAAATTTTAACCGACTATAAGACTGATATATATCGTTTCCTATAAGTAATATGTCATCGACATATAATACTAGGAATACGACTGCACTCCCACTAACCTTCTTGTACACACAAGGTTCGTCAGGATTTTGTGAGAAATCAAGCTCTTTGATTGTCTCATCAAAACGGATGTTCCAGCTCCTGGATGCTTGCTTCAGTCCATATATGGATCGCCGAAGCTTGCATATTTTGGTTTTGTCAACCGATGTGAAACCTTCAGGTTGTATCATGTATACATCCTCAAGCAGGTTTCCATTAAGGAAAGCTGTTTTCACATCCATTTGCCATATCTCATAATCATAATGAGCTGCTATGGCCAGGAGCATCCGAATGGATTTAAGCATAGCTACTGGCGAATAGGCTTCGTCATAATCAATTCCTTGTTTCTGACGATATCCTTTTGCCACTAATCTAGCCTTAAAGGTAACAACATTACCATCCATGTTGGTTTTCTTCTTGAAAACCCACTTGCACCTTATGGGCTTAATCCCTTCAGGTGGGTTAACCAAGTCCCATACTTGATTTTCGTACATGGAATCCATTTCCGACTTCATGGTTTCAAGCCATTTGTCCCTTTCTGAACTTTTCAGAACTTCTTCATAACTAATAGGTTCGTCATCGCTTATGAGTAACACGTCGTTCGATTCACTTATGAGAAATCTGTATCTCTCTGGAATATTACGTGTCCTATCAGACCTACGAAGAGGTGGTGTTGTTTTAGGTTCCACTAATAGCTCATCATTATGAGTTGTTGGTTGTGGGTCTAGACTAGGTGTCTCTGTAATGTCTATTGGAGTTTCTTGAACTTCATCAAGTTCAATGCCACTCTCACTGTTTTCTTGTAAAAGAAATTCTTTTTCCAGAAACACAGCATGCCTTGAAACAAACATCTTTTGTTCCAAGGGATGATAGAATTGGTAACCCATCGTTTCCTTAGAGTATCCAATAAATAGACATTTATTAGACTTAGCATCCAATTTGTCTGATACAGTCCGCTTCACATAAGCAGGACAACCCCATATTTTAAGGTGAGTTAAATGAGGTTTCTTACTATTCCACGTCTCATATGGAGTGGTAGAGACTACCTTGGTCGGGACTCTGTTTAGCAAGTAAACAGTTGTCTTAAGTGCATAGCCCCAAAAGGATTTTGGAAGAGTTGCATGGTTTATCATAGATCTAACCATGTCCATCAAGGTTCGGTTAAGCTTCTCAGATACACCATTATGCTGTGGTGTATATGGCGGAGTCCATTGAGACAATATCCCATTGTCCCTAAGATAATCTTGAAACTCTTGACTTAAGTATTCACCACCCCGATCGGATCGAAGTATCTTAATACTTTTGCCAAGCTGTTTCTCTACTTCATTTCTGAACTCTTTGAATTTCTCAAAAGCTTCAAATTTGTGTTTCATCAAGAACACATACCCGAATCGTGAGTGATCATCGATAAAGGTAATGAAGTAGCTATAGCCTCCTTGTGCAGGAGTTGACATTGGTCCACATACATCAGTATGTATTAGACCAAGCAATTCTCCCACTGGATTACCTTTTCCGGAAAAGGGTAATTTGGCCATCTTGCCTTTTAAGCATGATTCGCATGTATCAAATGAACCGTGTTCAAATGATTCCAGAATTCCACATCGGTGTAATTTGGTCATGCGTTTCTTACTTACATGGCCAAGACGACAATGCCACGTATAGGAGTCTATTCGATTATCTATTCGAGCACGTTTGTTGCTAACTTCGATATTGAAAACGTCACCGGATAAATCTAACGTGTAGATACCATTGCACAAAGTTCCGGTTCCATAAAGAACACCATTTAAAGTCATGTAACAACAATTGTTACTAAAAGTTAAATGATAACCCTTTTCATTCAAGCATGAAATAGATACAATGTTCTTTATCAATGAAGGAACAAAATAACAATTATCCAATTCTAAGACACGTCCAGTAGGAAGCTTTAGCAAATATGTTCCGATGGCAACAGCAGCAATCTTTGCTCCATTTCCAACTCGCAGATTCGCTTCTCCCTTGACGAGTCTTCTTCTATTCCTTAGCCCCTGTATGTCATTACATATATGTGAGCTACACCCAGTATCAAGTACCCAGGTGGTTGAGGAAATAGAGTGACATTCAATAACGAAGATTCCTGAAGAGGATGGGGCATCGGATATCTTCTTCTTTAAGGACTCAAGATAAACCTTGCAGTTTCTTCGCCAGTGACCCTCCTTGCCACAGTGATAGCAAGTGCCTTTTGGGGTCTTTTCAATCTTTATGGCCTTTTTCTTCTTTCCCTTATTCTGTTCTTTGGCCTTCCTCTTAGAACCTTTCTTCGAGGAACCAACTATAAGTATCGTCTTCTGATCCTGCTTTACAGAAGGCTCTACAGTCTTCAGCAGGTTGAGCAACTCAGGAAACTGGTCTAGAGTTGCATCTTCAGGAGGACGGTTGGGAAGTTGTTCTTCAAGGACATAAGCAAGCTTTTCTGCCTTGAGGACTATCCTCAGGTTTCTAAGCCAGTCCATGAAGTTTGGCCCAGTCAGCTTATTGGTGTCCAATATGGAATGCCAATTCAGAGAAGACATGATCAAGTGATTATCCTAGAAATACAAATTGAGCTTATGTGAGAAGAATGATAAAGAATGCATCAACATACATTAATTAAATCCTATTTATTTTCGAATTGAATAACCCTTTTTATCAATTCGGGAGATCGTAGGAACATCTCCAAATAGGTTGATATCCAACCATAGATAAGAACAACCATGGCTGTGGCCATCAAGTTATTCTTAGCTATGAAGGTAGGTAATTATACCGATTACATATCACATATATGTAACTATCACTTTATGCTATCAACTAATTGAATGTTTGCATAAATCATTGGGTTGTTAACTCATTAACAAGTATGCAACAATATACATAGCACCCAACTGCACCTCTCTTTACATCGACCTTGGCTGTGGCACAACAAATCGATGCTCCAAGCTTAAGGCTGACCCATTAATCAAGAAATAGTTTTAATATTGTTGGAGCTCATTCAACCGTTTAGTCAGGCTTGGATGTGTCCAACAACCAAAACTAAGGATTGACATTTGACTCTAACTATATTTATCATAAACTAATTCCATGGTTTGAACATGTTGAGGTT
Organism: Boesenbergia rotunda; assembly: GCA_024364735.1. Classification (NCBI taxonomy): domain Eukaryota; kingdom Viridiplantae; phylum Streptophyta; class Magnoliopsida; order Zingiberales; family Zingiberaceae; genus Boesenbergia; species Boesenbergia rotunda. The sequence continues at coordinate 24,734 of JAGFNQ010009533.1, forward strand.
CAAGCCGGGCATGGATGTGTCCATCAACCCAAACGAGAAACAAAACTCCGGTTCTAACCATATTAATGGAAGGTGTTGGCCTTAATATTTTGTAAGGGGTTTTGGGTCTCATCCTTTTCTTTCTAAGCACATTCATGACATATAATTATGCCATGTACTAACGATTTCCTTAATAAAGTATGTATGTGACTTAATTTATCAAGTCTCATTAATTGAATTAGGAACCGGATTTTCTAATTCTAATTTCATACTTTATTCAAGGAATTGTTTTGGGAAACAATTTCCTAAATTGTCATAATCAATTTCGGAAATAATATGTTTAAGATTTTGATTTCTCTAAATCAAATTTTATTAAATTAAGAGACAGATTCCCTTAATTCAACCACATATTATTTTCATGAAAATCTTATTTAAGAAAACTCTATAGGAAACCATTTTCCTAATTAATTTTGGAGACAACAATATGTAAGAGCATCACCTCTAAAATCAAATAAGGAAACTATCGTTTGAGAATCACCTCAAAATTTCCAAGATTTGATTACATATTTTATTTATGGATTTATTAATTACAACAAAATATTTTCTTTGGGTGGCTCCCCGAGGCTCAGATACCCAAAAAAAAGGAATTTGTTATAAATCTAATTTGGTCCGCTCCCCGAGGCGTAACCAAATTAAATATGACAATTTTATTCAAAATTGGAAATTAAATTACAACAACTAACTTTAAATTGGACGGCTCCCCGAGGCTCAATCCAAAATAAAGAATTTTGTTAATAATTTAAAACAAATTCGAATTTAATTGTCAATTAATGATCCATAAATTTGTCTAGACTTTCTTGAAAGAAAGTGCCCAAAATTACGAGATTTCATAATAGGTTTTCAGAATAATTGTAAGTTTCAGGTACAAAGAAAACTTACATATTTCCAAAATTGGAAAGTTTCCAAAAATGGAAAGTTTTCACAATTATCATAAAATTTCATAAACTAGGATATTTCAAAAGTTTGCGAAATTTCATGAGGATTTTCAAACTTTGAAATTCCTAAATCTAAAATTTATCATAATTGGAAAGTTTCCATAATTGGAAAATTTTCCAAAATTGAGATCATGACAAAGTTTTCCGCAAAACAATTATATGATTATGTCGAACACTAACCGGCTATGATACCACTGTTGGGACCGGGTGCATGTTGACATGGATACGGGTTCCAACAACTTTGTGGTTGCAGGCCTAAGATCCTGTTGGATCGAGAGAATACGATAGAGGGGGTGAATATTGTAAATCATTTCGGATTATAAGATAGAGAATACACAGCGGAAATTAAAACAACAAACGCAAACACAAGGTTTTTACTTGGTTCGGAGTCACGATCGGCTCCTACTCCAAGGCCCATGGTCCTTGACCGTTTACTGCGGGCAATTCTATAAGGCACAAAGTTTTACAGAAAGTTGTACAGTAGTATTGCAGTAAAAACAAAAATCTAACTCTTCGTTACCGACGCCCGATGTGGATCGTTCTTCGGTGCGTAGGGTCGTCGTCGGCGCTAGAACCTCGAGATCAGAAGTTTCCAGAGCAGAGCGCTTGAGCGAAGAGTATTGAGGCGTTGGAAAAGTGTGTTTCGAAGCCTTGGTGGTCGAGCCCCATTTATAGTGCACCTGGGGGCGCCCGGGACGCTGGGGGCGCCCTCCACGTGTCTCTCGATCCACAAACCTTCATCCGGAACTTGGTCAGCCCTTATCCCTCCAGGATCAGGCTCGAGGTTTGACGGGGGCGCCTGGGACACAGGGGGCGCCCTGCATGACTTGGTCTTGCTGGCTTCTCGGCTAACTTCAATCCAATCGCTTCGTTGGCTTGGACCCAGGGCGCCCGAGGCATCCGGGGCTCCCGAGACCATGGGGGCGCCTGGGAGCTTGAGGGCGCCTGCCCCAGTGAGCTTCTGAAGCGTTACTTGCTCAGCTTGTCTTGCCTTCACATTGGGGGCGCCCGAGACCTCCAGGGCGCCCTGCCCAGCTGCTGCCTCTCTCCTTTGGGGCGTTCTAAGCTGCAAAAACTCATTCCTTCGGTCCTGCATCCAAGGTTAGTACCAAACAAAACAAAGCAAGAATGTTAATGAATTTTACAGCCATAGATGTCTTGGTTCTGACTTCGGGACTCCAAAATGGAACCCTAGGTCGAACCGACACCTACTGTTCCCTCGATGGGGAACGCGTCCTCACCTACTCCTCTCAGGAGAATTTACGTGTTGCCAACCAACTCCTATGGTTGGACTTTTGCCCGGCAGTCCTTCGCCAGGTTCCTAGCAGTCCTTCGCCAGGTCTTTGTTACCAAGCGGTCCTTCGCCTGGTGCCTAGCAATCCTTCGCCAGGTCTTCGTTACCAAGCAGTCCTTCGCCTGGTGCCTAGCAATCCTTCGCTAGGTCTTCGATACCAAGCAGTCCTTTGCCTGGTGCCTAGCAGTCCTTCGCTAGGTCTTAGACTCCTAGCAGCCCTTCGCTAGGTGCCCAGCAGCCCTTCGTCAGGTCTTAGGGTTTCGATGCCTAGCAGTCCTTTGCTAGGTGCCTAGCAGTCCTTCGCTAGGACTTCAATCTGCACACTCAAGTAACATGTTAGATAAAAATAACATCTTAACTTTTGAACCCTTTGCCATTATCAAAACCAAGGTTCGACTTGGGTGCTGTCTACAACAATAATCTCCCCCTTTTTGATTTATGGCAACCCGATTCAAAAAGTTAAGTTAATCAAAAACAGGTGAAATACCAGTTTAGTTTCCTCCCCCTGGAAGAAATCTCCCCCTAGGTTTTTCAAAGGTTCGTGGGGTTTGAAAATTTCTAAGTCTAAAAATGGAATTGATTTTTTCAACACTTAGAACATTTTTTAAAAGAAGTTTTTAGAAAACATTTTCCAAAAAAAATTTTGGCTGGGCACTTGGAAAATTTATACTTAGAAAAAATTTTCAAGTTAATAACTTAGTAGAAAATTTTCTAAACATCTTCTGAAGTTTTTACTATTAAAGGAATTTTTGAGTTAAAAAAAATTTCAATCTCTTTAATATTTTAGAAACTTTTCTATTTAAGATAAGTACTTAGAAAAAGTTTTCAACATAGCTTAAGTTTAAGTACTTAGTTCTATTTAAGATAAGTACTTAGAAAAAGTTTTGAAGAAAAAGGTTTTGAAGGCAAGTTAGATTAAGTACTTTTTGAAGAAAGGATAAAGTTTTGAAATTTTGAATTTTGAAAAAAAAATTAATTTTCAAATCTTCTCTCCTTTTCACTCTCTCCCCCTTTGCCATATATCAAAAAAAACAAAGCAATATAGCAAATAATTGTATAAGAATATAGCAAAAGAATAATGTGCTGTACTGAACCAATTCAAGGTATAAACTTGGACCAAATCAATTTGAATTATCTCGCTCGGGTCCTGTCTAACCCAATTAGCTACTTACTAACTATTATAAATAGTAGTTTTCGCTAGAGTTAGTCATGTTAAGTATTCTGTTCAAGTTAGATTTTCTAAGCTTGACACTTAACCTGATTACTATTTAATTTGTATTTAGTGCCCCAATTACTACAGATGCACTGACTTAAAGCATCTTGAATTAAGGCAAAGACCTAAGCATCTCAACCCATTCTAGGTTATCAATCAAAAGTACCCTAACGTGCTTGTGAGATGCTAGCTTCTAGATCTATAGGTGCATGCATTTCTAGGGTTAGGGCCTAAGCTAAGTCCATTTGCGAAGAAAACCCCTAGTTTTGAAGGGGGTAGTTTTTCCAAAAAAAACTAAGTCAAAAAATTGATTTTAAAATTGCAATAAAGATTTTGAAAATCAAGTAAAGCAGTTTAAAAACAGAAGTAGAGTAAACATATTCTACCAAGCATAACCCTAGATAATGATCAAATAATCAAGAAAAGCAAATAGTCAACTCCATAAGTCAGCTGGTCAAAAGAGAGAACCAGCACAGTCATACCACAGTCAAAGACAAGTCAACCCTACTGAGTAGGGGCAGTCAAACAGTCACTAGTATAATGCCAATCTAATCTAGGAGGAGGGACCGGGACGATCGGTTGATCCTGGCTACCAAGATCAAAATAGCGACATCATCTCGTGATACCGTGCGTCGCTGGTCTCTCGATCGGCTCGGCGAGCATCCATATACTCCGCGTGATTAGCTTCTACTTCCTCCCTCAGACTGTGTACCTCGGTCCGAAGTAGAGCTAGCGTCTCGGTAGTCGTCAGAGGTGGGGGCTCGTCCATCTGCTGTCGAATCTCGGCCGCCAGATCTGCGACATCAACCTCAATCTCCTCATCTGAGTCGATCTGGGGTCCGGCTCGCTGACGTCTCCACGATAAAACCCCGGTACCCGAGACCTCTATACCAGCTAGGGAATAGTTCCTAAAACCTATCTCATCAAATTCAGTCATCACGGTCATCTCTCCATCGGTAATGTTACGACCGTGATGATGAAGAATGGAGGTGATGATGTGGCAGTAAGGGGTGTGTACCCGCCCATGAGTGGTAACACTGGACGCATATAGAATCGTGTGGAACATATGGAGTCCAATGTCGATATCAAGATGATGGATCAATGCGTATAAAAGGAATGTATGAAACGGTCACATAGTCGCGACGTCCCTAGTGGATAACGGTAGAATGCAGCGGACTAGAACTCTATAAAGAGCATAGTCCTAGACCTGAAGGTCAACAGACTGAAATCGTCTGGCCAAAGGGTTTCTAGCATCCCTATAGAAGTAGGAGTATAGAGTGTCTAGGTCGATGTGAGAGTAAGGAGCATCAAAAGGAGGATCTCGAGGAGGATAGCAGCAAAAGGTGGACCGAGAGAGTCGTAGTCCAAGAAATCGGTTGAGCAACGAAGGTGTGATTATCAAGGGCATCCCTTGAACAGTGGTGACAAACATAAGATCATTTTGTCTAACTATGTTGTTATAGAATTCTGCACATAAGGTCATGTTAATTGGATGAGTGCAGAATACAAGGTTGTCTAGTTGGTAAAAGTTGATGACATTCATGGCCAATGGACAAGATTGAGTGAAGAATTGCCTATTTAGGTAACTCATTTTTATAGGTTTATATGTTGTTCGAGCAAATTTATTGCAAAGTTCCAAGGTTGGGAACCTAGGGTCGGGGCTAGGTTCGGTACCGGGGTTTGATTGGTTTGCTCGACGTTTTCTAAGATAAGAAGCATGCGTTTAAAGGAAAGAAATTAAGAAAAATAATTTTAATTGCGTAAGAAAAATTATACCGAGTAGCCGCTCGGGGAGGCATGGTCGAGGTGGAGTGGTTGAAGGCACGAGAGGGTCGTTCGGTCGCCTTGGAAGGAGAAGAGTTGGAGAAGAGAGGTGTTTTGGGTGTGGCAAAATGAAGAGCTTTCGGGTGGTTTATATAGCAGTGTTAGCTAGGGCGCCCGGGAGGTCCCGGGCGCCTCGGACAGATGGTTACTGCTTTTAGCAGTGACCTGCTATTGGACAGGGGCGCCCGTGATGGCCCGGGTGCTCAACGTCAGACCAAAACTGCCACATGCAGCTTTTGGTGTCTTGACCATGTCCTTGGGGGCGCCCGTGATGACCCGGGCGCCCTGGTTAGGTAGACATGGCAGTTTTTCTGCCTTGAACGAAGTGAAAGAGATGGGGGCGCCCGAGGAGTCATGGGCGCCCAGCCTGGGTAGGAATTGACAATTTTGATGCGTTGTTGACCAGTTTGACCATTTGACCATGGTTTAATTATTTTGACCATGGTTTGACTGCTTTGACCATGGCTTGACTAGTATTAAACCAAGCAATAATTAGGTCAACTCTGTTCTAAACTACAGGATTTAATGTTTGTATTAAACAACAGTACAGGGATCAAATGAATTTTAGTTAAGTTAAATTTCACCATCTCACCCATTCTAGAGTTGTCAATCATGTTTGCCTTATGGGTTTTTGTGAGACAGGTTTTAGTAGACAGAATTATTTTCAATAATTTTAAAAAAGTTAAATTAATTTTGAGAACAATTGATTTTGAATATATATATATATATTTAAAATGTTTGAATCTATAATTAGCTGAAAATTTGTGTTAGATTTGAATTTGACAAAGAATAATTTGAATTTGAATTTCAAAAATTGGCTTCCAGGTCTTGGCGAGGCACTAGGCCTTCTTTGGCCGTAGCCTTATTGGATCATCAACTCTTTCCTTGACAAAGCCTTTTAATAAAATTTCATTTTCAAAATTATTTTTTGAAAAATTCTGGTCTAACTAGTTTGGGTCTTGGATCGGTAGCTTCGGCTAGTTTCACCAGTCTAAAGAGACCAAGTAGAGTATACTTGACCTTATTAGAAGAGGCTTCCCTAACGTACTATCATCTCACTGCCACTCAATACCAGGTTGTTCAAATTTCAGTTAATTGGTTCAGTCCTTAAACTAACCAGTCCTAAGTCTAAGCATGGTAAATTGCAGAAATTAAATAGACAAGCAATCATGCAAAATAAAAACAAGAATGGAAATTTATCTAACTATGAATATTATTTTTAATTTGGCTCCCCCTGGACAAAAGTCACGATAATGGTTCGGCAAGATGTGAATCTTGTCCTTGGGGATCCAATACTGATTTGATTCAGTTTGATTGTTCAGGCACAGTTTGGGTACCCATGCCTGAATTTTAGGTCTGGAATGATTCAGTACAGCATAGTATGATCTTTGTCTAAACTTGGTTCGATAGCTTAATCCGGATCGATATAGAACCGACTTCTATTTTCCAAGGATCATGTCAAGACCCTTGGAACCAGAAGTGAACCGTTCTAAGGCTGCTCTAAGGTCCTTGACTTGAGTTTTCAAGGAGTTCTCTTTCTCAAGTTTTTCAACTTGAGTAGAGGTTCCTTCTTGAACCTTCTCAGTTAAGGATCTAGAGTCAGCTCGCTCTTTCAGGAGTTTTACTTCCTGTCGGAGAGATTCGACTCGGATTTTGGCTTTCGCCAAGTCTCGAGAAAGATAGGCAATTAATTCAGTTAATTGATTTCTAGAAAACCCACTTACAGTGATTTCGCCGTCCTCTGAAAATGTAAGCTTCCCGTCTTCCGGCTCTGATTCTGACTCGGTCTCGATTTCTTCTGAGGCAGTCAGGGCGAGCAAGTTCGACTGTGGGGCCTCTTCTTCTTCTTCGGACGAGGATTCGTCCCACGTTGCCTGAAGGGCCTTCTTCTTTCTTGTCTTCTTTGTTTTCTTCAGATTGGGGCATTCCGTCCTGTAGTGACCCTTCCTTTTGCATTCATAACAGGTCACATTTGGTTTGTTCTTTTCATTTGAAGGATCAGTTGGTTCTTCCTTTCTACGGCTGGCTTTCCTTCTGTTGGTCTGGTTTTTTAGTTCCTTGTAGTAGTGCCGGGCTAGCCAAACCAGCTTAGGTCGATTTCCTTCGCTTTCTTCTGAGTCTGAGTCTGAATCAGACTCGGGTGCAGGTTGAGGCTTTTTCTTGGTTATCTTTCCAGTTTTACCTGCAACAAAAGTAATGCCTTTCTTGGCCAGATTGCAGTTAGTCTGTTCATGTAATTCGAGTTCCGAAAATAATTCATCTAGTTTAATTTTAGATAAATCCCTTGAAACTTTATACGCATCTACCATAGATGCCCACAAAGTATTTCTAGGGAAGGCGTTAAGAGCATACCTGATCAGGTCACGGTTCTCTACCTTATGACCGATGGTGTGTAGGTCGTTCATTAGCTCCTGAATTCTGGCGTGGAGCTAAGCTGCAGATTCGCTGTCGTTCATCTTGATTGTGTACAGCTTGTTCAGCAGAAGGTCCCTCTTGCTAATTCGGGTGTCAGAGGTTCCTTCGTGCAACTCAATTAGCTTACCCCAGAGCTCCTTTGCACTGTTGAAAGGATCCACCCGGTTCAGCTCTTCTTTGGTTAGGCCGCATTGGAGTGTTTGGGTTGCTTTAGCGTCGGCTTCAATTTTCCTTTTTAGGGCGGTATCCCATTCGGTGTAGGATTGTGGCACTCCGTCAGCATTTTTCATAATTTCCAGTCCAGACTGCATTATTATCGACATGTCCACCTGAGTTTTCAGGTGGACTTCCATTCGACTTTTCCAGTAGGAGAAATCCTCCCCACTGAAAAGTGGTGGTCTGGCTGTACTAAATCCTTCTTGCATAGACATTTAGGAATTATTTCTGAAAAGAGAACGAAAAAAAAATCTCCCAAGACTTGGTCTTGGATTAGCAGTGCGGGAAGAAGATAAAACAATTTTATCGAGTGGTGTTGCACCAACCTCGATTAACGATAAAAATTTGAAGAAAAAATAAAAAAATTATTTTGTAAAATCCGAAACACTCTCAAATTGGTGGTTGCACCAAATTTGAGCTTCCCCGCTCTGATACCACTTGTTGGATCGAGAGAATACGATAGAGGGGGTGAATATCGTAAATCGTTTCGGATTATAAGATAGAGAATGCACAGCGGAAATTAAAAGAACAAACGTGAACACAAGGTTTTTACTTGGTTCGGAATCGCGGTCGGGTCCTACTCCAAGGCCCACGGTCCTTGACCGTTTACTGCGGGCAATTCTATAAGGCGCAAAGTTCTACAAAAAGTTGTACAGTAATATTGCAGTAAAAACAAAAATCTAACTCTTTGTTACCGACGCCCGGTGTGGATCATTCTTCGGTGCGTAGGATTTTCGTCGGCGCTAGAACCTCGAGATCAAAAGTTTCCAGAGCAGAGCGCTTGAGCGAAGAGTATTGAGACGTTGGAAAAGTGTGTTTCGAAGCCTTGGGGGTCGAGCCCCTTTTATAGTGCACCTGGGGGCGCCCGGGACGTTGGGGGTGCCCGGGACGCTGGGGGCGCCCTCCACGTGTCTCTCGATCAGCAAACCTTTATCCGGAACTCGGTCAGCCCTTATCCCTCCAGGATCGGGCTCGAGGTTTGACGGGGGCGCCCGGGACAGGGGGCGCCCTGCATGACTTGGTGTTGCTGGCTTCTCGGCTAACTTCAATCCAATCGCTTCGTTGGCTTGGACCTAGGGCGCCTGAGGCATCCGGGGCGCCCGAGACCATGGGGGCGCCCGGGAGCTTGAGGGCGTCTGCCCCCGTAAGCTTCCGAAGCGTTACTTGCTCAGCTTGTCTTGCCTTCACCTTGGGGGCGCCCGGGACCTCCAGGGCGCCCTGCCCAGCTGCTGCCCCACTTCTTTGGGGCGTTCTGAGCTGCAGAAACTCGTTCCTTCGGTCCTGCATCCAGGGTTAGTACCAAACAACAAAAAAGCAAGAATGTTAATGAATTTTACAGCCATAGCTGTCTTGGTTCTGACTTCGGGTCTCCAAAATGGAACCCTAGGTCGAACTGACGCCTACTGTTCCCTCGACGGGGAACGCATCCTCACCTACTCCTCTCAAGAGAATTTACTTGTTGCCAACCGTCTCCTCCGGTTGGACTTTTGCCCGGCAGTCCTTCGCCAAGTGCCTACCAGTCCTTCGCCAGGTCTTCGTTACCAAGCAGTCCTTCGCCTCGTGCCTAGCAATCCTTCGGCAGGTCTTCGTTACCAAGCAGTCCTTCACTTGGTGCCTAGCAATCCTTCGCCAGGTCTTCGGTACCAAGCAGTCCTTCGCCTGGTGCCTAGCAGTCCCTCGCTAGGTCTTAGACTCCTAGCAGCCCTTCGCTAGGTGCCCAGCAGCCCTTCGCCAGGTCTTAGGGTTTCGATGCCTAGCAGTCCTTCGCTAGGTGCCTAGCAGTCCTTCGCTAGGACTTCAATCTGCACACTCAAGTAACATGTTAGATAAAAATAACATCTTAACTTTTGATCCCTTTGTCATTATCAAAATCAAGGTTCGACTTGGGTGCTGTCTGCACCAACAGATCCAACTATTATGGCTGTGTGATTGTGTATGTGTGATTGTATGATTGTATATTTAAATCCTCGGGGTTGACGAGGCCATTTGTATTTAATTGTAATTAAATACGGCAAATGTTAGCCGCTTTGTTTTAATTTATTTCGATCTAGATTTTATGTACACTCCTTTGTGGAGTATAGGATCGATGGATGTAAATTAAAATTAAGTTTCTTCTCGGCTCAGGTCCCTACTTGCACGCCTAAAGGAGGAGGAGACGAGGTGGCAACACGACTGGAGGCGTATTGGAGAACAACGAAATCTACAAAGCCATAATAGTTGGAAATTTGATTTTCATGTTTATTGCTTGCTATTTGATATGCTTGTTGTGCATGCTTAAAAAAATTCCTCGTTTTAAAATAACTAAGTGGGAGAGCGAATTTTTGAGTCCCGTGACCTCCATTACTAGTTTGAAAAGTGATGCAAACAAACTTGCGCGTTGGCTCTGAGTATCTTCCTCCACATCGGATGAGTTTGTTTTGCGGATCACTAGATCAAACTTCCTTATGGATGATTTTAGAAAATTATTTGGGAGCATGTGATCTTCCCCATTAGAAGGGACATAATCCTAGATAATGGACTTAGTATTAAGTAATGGTGTATACTTAGATGAAATTAATAATATCCTCCCCATCGGAGTCACTGCTATTATTTGTATGGCCGAAGATAAACCAACTATTAATTTTATTTGTCAAAAAGTAAGGTTGACAAGATAATAAAATTAATGGGTAAAACCTCCTCTTACAAATGTTTGAATTAGTATACGTCCACACTATCGTGGCATACGAAATTCATGGTGTTTTGAGGTATTGGTGAATTTAAAATTTTATTATTTGAGGAATCAATAATATTTTAAATTCTAATGTTTTGTCCAATATGATTCTTAGGATTTTCAAAATGGCTTTCAATCCCTTTGTTGTGTTTTTAAAAGAAAACAAACTTACTGGTCCAAATTACATAGATTGGAAAAGAAACTTGGATATTATCTTGACTGCTGAGGAGTACAAATTTGTACACTTTGAGATCTGTCCCGCTAAGCCTAGAGATGATTCTAGTGAAGAGGAGAAAGAGAGTTATAGGAAGTGGGTAAAGGCAGATGAGATGACGTGGTGTTACATTTTGGCTTCCATGTCAAATGTACTGCAACATCAACATCAGGCATTCGCTACTGCCTATGACATGATGTTCAATCTCAAGGAATTGTTCGGACACCAGAATCGGGTTGCTAGGCAAGAGGCTATGAGGAACTTGATGACAACAACCATGGCTGAGGGAACACCCATGAGGGATCATGTCCTCAAGATGATGACTCATTTAAATGAGATGGAAGTCCTTAGAGCTGAAATCGATGGGGAAACCCAGGTCAATATTGTTCTCCATATGCTACCAAAGAGTTTTGAGCAGTTCTGCCTGAACTACAACATGAACAAAAGGATGTATTCGTTGGTGGAACTTCTGACAGAACTCCAAGCGGCAGAAAGGCTATTTCGTCAAAGTGCTCAAGCTTACATTGTTGAAAATGTTCCTTCTTCTAAGTCGAAAGGAGGAAAGAAGAAGAAGAAACAAGTTGGCTCGGCAAAGAAAGCGGTTGGATCTCAAGGACCACAAGCTAGAGTGAAGAAGCCGAAAGGCAAGTGATTCACATGCAAGTAGGCTGGACATTAGAAGGTGGATTGTCCCCGCCGAAAGAAGAACAAACAAGATATATCTTTTTCGTTAGTTGTCGAAACATATTTAGCGGTGCTATCTACCGGTACCTGATGTGTAGATACGGGAGCCACTGATCATGTCTGTAATTCATTGCAGGGGTTCTAAGAAACCAGACGACTATCTGAGGGTGAGATTACCATCTAAATGGGCAATGCTACGGAGGTGGCGGTTGTTGCAGTGGAGGATGTTTATTTATCTTTTTCTAAGAATAAATTTTTGATTTTGAGAAATTGTCTTTACGTACCTTGTTTTAGAAAGAATTTAATTTCAGATTTTAAATTATTTATGGATGGCTATTCTGTTTTTTTTTAATGACAACGTTGTTATCAAAAGGAATAGGAAGATTATCTGTTCTGGTGCGTTGGTTGACAATTTGTATACTCTTAATCCAATAACTCCCACTATGCAAATGGAAATTAATAACGCATCTTCTAATTCTAATAAGAGAAAAGAACCTTCAAAAATGAACCAAACATATATTTGGCATCTAAGGTTGGGTCATATTAACTTGAGCAGAATTCAAAGGTTGATAGCTGATGGACCTTTGCGTTCATTGGTGGTGGAAGATTTTCCAACCTGCGAATCTTGCTTAGAAGGAAAAATGACTAAGAGGCCTTTTAAGGCCAAGGGGTATAGAGCCAAAGAAGTGTTGGAATTGATTCATTCTAATTTGTTCGGTCCTATGTCTATCCAGGCAAGAGGTGACTTTGAATATTTCGTCTCATTTATAGATGACTATTCAAGATATGGATACATTTACTTAATGCACCGCAAGTCTGAGTGCTTTGACAAGTTCAAAGAATACAAGGCTAATGTAGAGAAACGTCATAGTAAAAGTATCAAGACACTACGGTCTAACCGTGGTGGTGAGTACCTCTTGGGAGAGTTTAAGTGTTACTTATCAGAGGCTGGGATTCAATCCCAATTGACTGCACCTGCTACACCCCAACAAAATGGTGTGGCAGAACGAAGAAATATGACTCTTATGGAAATAGTTAGATCGATGATGAGTTATTCTAAATTACCGAATTCGTTCTGAGGGTATGTTATGGAAACGACAGTGTATATTCTGAACTTGGTATCTTCTAAATCAGTACCCTCTACTCCCACAAAATTATGGAATGGGCGTAAGTCTTGTCTGAGACATATTCGGATTTGGGGTAGTCCAGCACATGTGCTGAAGCGAGACGCTGATAAGCTGGAATCTCGTATGAAAGTTCGCTTGTTTATAGGCTATCCTGGAGAAACGAAAGGTGATTTATTTTATAGTCCTAAGGATAAGAAGGTCATTGTTAGCACGAATGCCCAATTTTTAGAAGTGGACAATGTAATGAACCACAAGCCCATGAGTAAGATTGTTCTAGAGGAAATCAAAGTGGAAGTTCCTACTTTAGTACCAACGGTACAGGATGATATACCACAAGTGACTGCACCGCGTGTCACAGATGATACACAGGTAGTACCTCGTCGTAGTGGGAGGGTTGTTAAACAATCTGACAGATTCATGTTCTTGGGAGAATCTTCGGACTTGGTCCCTGGTGAACATGAACATAATCCTTGGACTTATGATGAAGTACTCCAAGATAAAGATTCGATATGTTGGCAAAAGGTAATGAAATCTGAGATGGAATCTATGGATTCTAATCAAGTCTAGGAGCTAGTAGAACCACCTGATGGTATAAAAGCCATTGGATGTAAGTGAATCTATAAAAAGAAGAGAGGATCAGACGGAAAGGTGGAAACCTTTAAAGCAAGGCTTATTGCGAAGGGGTATACTCAGAAAGAGGGGATCAATTACGAGGAAACCTTTTCGTCGGTAGTCATGCTTAAGTCCATCCTGATTCTCATGTCTATAGCTGCTCATATGGATTATGAGGTTTGGCAAATGGATGTTAAGACAGCTTTCCTTAACGGAAGTCTTGAAGAAAACATCTATATGAAGCAACCAGAGGGATTCATTGCAAAGGGCAGAGAGCATCTTGTGTGCAAGCTTAATCGGTCCATTTATGGATTGAAACAACCTTCAAGATCTTGGAACATCCGGTTTGATGAGGTAATCCAGTCTTATGGATTCATATAACGTCCGGATGAGTCTTGTGTATACAAGAGAAGTGACGGAAACGTAGTGGTATTTCTTAACTATACATAGATAACATTTTGCTCATTGGCAACAATGTCAAAGTGTTGTCAGATGTAAGGGTATGGTTGTCCAAACAGTTTGATATGAAGGACTTGGGAGAAGTTGGACACATCCTTGGGATCAAAGTTATAAGGGATCACAAGATAAGGATGTTGTGTTTATCTCAAGCTTCGTATATTGACACTATCCTAGCTCGTTTTAGCATGCAAAACTCCAAGAAAAGTTTTCTACCTTTTTAGCCTTTATCTAAGGAGATGTGTCCTAAAACATCAAAGGAGATAGAGGAGATGAAGGCAATACCTTATGCTTCGGTTGTGGGGAGCCTATTGTATGTTATGTTATGTACGAGACTGGATATTTACTTTGTCATAGGTATAGTTAGCAGATATCAAAGTAATCCATGACAAAGACATTGGACTGCGGTAAAGCATATATTGAAGTACCAGAAAAGGATTAGAAATTATATGCTAGTTTACCAGGCAGATCATTTGCTCCCTGTGAGTTACACGGATTCTGATTTCCAATCAGATAGGGATAACAGTAAGTCTACCTCGGGTTATGTGTTTACTTTGGGAGGTGGAGCCATAGTATGGAGGAGTATCAAGCAGAAATGCATTGCGGACTCCACCATTTAATCTGAGTATGTGGCAGCCTCTAAGGCAGCCAAAGAAGTTGTATGGCTCAGGAACTTCTTGATGGACTTAGAGGTGATTCCTGATTTGCCCAAAGTTATCACAATTTATTGTGATAACAGTGATGCAGTAGTAAACTCGAAGGAACCACGAGCCCATAAGGCAAGTAAACACATTGAGCGCGTGTACCACCTGATACGAGACATCGTAAAGCGAGGAGAAGTTATTGTCGCCAAGATTGCATCATCAGATAACCTGGAAGATCCTTTCACTAATGCCCTTCCAACGAAAGCTTGTGATAGACATGTTGAGGGGATAGGGAATCAGATGTATGACAGTTTGATGGCAGCATAGTCTTTTAGTATAAGTGGGAGATTGTTAGGATGTATACTATAAGCCTAGCTTTTGTATGAACATCTATTTTGGAATAAGAATCACAATGGTCATGTGTTTACATTTTATATTTGTTATATGTATGCAATTGTTTGTTACTTTACATTGTAGATAATATGGTGTGTGGTGCTACACAGAAGATCATGTTATCAGTTCCTTATAAAGTATAAGTAGTGGTTCACAACCAAGATGGATTTGGACAAACTATTGAAACGGTTGTAGTGTAATTTGGTATTAGTTTATCTTGACTATAGAATTACACTAGTACACTTTATGTGTATTGAGCAGGACCGATTTGAGGTGATTCGATTTATACTGACTATATAATCGAACAAGACCTCAAGTTATTATGGATGTACATACTCTTAATCCCGATATAATAACGGACACATGTACTTAATATTTATTTCTTTAATTTACCAATGGGCGAGATTTATTCGTTAAATCAATATGCCCGGTAATTGAGAAATAATATTATTTACATGGTGTGTCATTGATTATAGAAGGAAACTGTGTCCTAATTATTTAAGATGATGATGTCCCCT
Source organism: Boesenbergia rotunda (assembly GCA_024364735.1). Classification (NCBI taxonomy): domain Eukaryota; kingdom Viridiplantae; phylum Streptophyta; class Magnoliopsida; order Zingiberales; family Zingiberaceae; genus Boesenbergia; species Boesenbergia rotunda. Next base: position 40,028 of record JAGFNQ010009533.1, read on the forward strand.
TGAGGAACTCATAAGGATTATCATGTAAATCCTGCAGGTGGACTTGGTCCGACATGATAATAAAGTTGAGTGGTACTACTCTTGGAGTTAGATATTAATTAATAAAATTATCCGTAATTTAATTAATTAATGGACATACGATATCTTAAACACGAGGAGAAAATGTACACATAATAAGGTGGAGCCCATATATTAATATGAGGTTGGTGCGGTAGTACAATAATAATCGATTAGTGGAACGAGTTATTATTAACGGGTTGGGTTAAAGATTCGTTAGGAGACCAAAATCAACTCATCCTCATGGTCTCTATTATAGCCTATAAATACCCTCATAAGTCATGAAGAGAAAGCCCTAAGCTTCTATTTCTCTCCCTCTCTCTTGTGGTGTGCGGTGCCGACAACAAGCCAAAGGAGGGGGTCGGCTAGGGTTGAGGGAGATAGGAGATCACCTTTCTTCTTCTTCTTCTCTTCTCTTCTTCTTCTCTTCTCG